>NW_019379589.1:2673176-2737919 GCF_000648655.2 Copidosoma floridanum
AAAAAAAAAAAAAAAAAAAAAAAAAAAAAAAAAAAAAAAAAAAAAAAAAAAAAAACAACGAGTTAGCGCAGTCATTGTTGAGAGACATTAGTGAAGTTTTGGCGGCATCCAAAATTAACTCTCGAGAGCCAGCTTCTCGACATTGCCGAGTGCGAATCGTTAATCGCTAAAAAATACCGCGCAAACAGCCGCGAAATAACAATGCGTCACCGCAGCCGAAGCGCAGCGGAGGAAAGAAAATCGGGGTCATTTCGGGCGAGTGACGGGATAAGTACCAGCAGCCGCAGACGTGCAGCCGATATAGATGTACAGAAACGGTTTTAGAAATTCACGCGGGGCACGTGTCTCACGGTGAAACATAATTTCGAGTCCATCCAACCGAGCCGCTATTGTTAGTTAGCTCTGCGATTTTTCTCGAAAAACCAACTCAAACACTTTTTTTCACTGCTCCTCGCGTCGCATCAGAAAGTTCCATCTCGCTAATCAAATGGCAAAGTTCGTCGCATCGCTCGTCTCGGTGACCTTCGTACTAGGCTCGCGAGTTCTTTCTTAACTTTTTTTTGTTTCCCCAACGCGACGGGGGAAAAATTAAAATGACTCTTGGTGCAACAACGCGTCGTCTCATATCGAAAGTCGATCGAACAAACCGATTGAAGCTTATCTCGAAAATCGGAAATTCCACCGAGTACCGATAACGTTCGAAATAATACGAAAAGTGGTTAAAGTTTATTTTAATGAAAAATCTTAACAGTAAATTTCAGTGCAATGCAAAACAATAATGATTGTAGAACAAACAAAAACAACTCGTGCACGCCGACGTTTTAAAATTGTAAATTAAGGTGTCCACGGCGTACTTATAAATAGAAAGACAAAAGAATCACGAAAACAGTATTTCTTCTCTCAAACGAGAGCGGTGATAAAACACAATGAAAGATATTTTTATTGTTGGACTTTTTTAACCACACGGTACGAAATATTCTGACGGTCGCATCTTATGACTATACCCGGTTTGGATGTAGTTTTAGCAATCTAAGTACATGGAGACTAGAGAAGTGTAATACGATACCACGAAGACGTCAATTAAAACAGCTGATGAATACTACTCGATTCGCAAATGAGGCGGTGCATGCGAGCACGTCGTGATTGCGTCCATTATTTACGAGAAACAACGTTTTATCGTTGCATTTTAGCCAGTTTCACGTGACGTACCACGTGATGCTAAATTTGTTTGCTCTTAATACAACAAAAAGATGATATTAAGAGGATGCATTAATTGTCCATCTACAAAAAGATGCCCATGCAATGTACCACTGGCAAAAAAGACAATAAATTGATTTATGACAAAAAATACAAATAAATTATATTCATCGATGCTACATCGATTTATTGAGTAACGAATGCAACCATCAAGTTTCCTTTCTCCTGCACGCGCGAATATACATGCGGAGGTAAACTTCTCCAAATACAAATAATCTTCGTCTCTTGCACGCGTTCTCCCCAACAAAATAAAAAAGAAAGTCCTCGCGCCTCGGCGTGCCACTATTTTCGTCATTCGGTCGGGCAGTGGGCGTCGCTTGGGTTTCTCGCGACGCGAGTCCAAACTGATGTTTTATGAGATTTTTTACTGTGAGAAAATAATATTTACAGGCTCGATCATCTCGAGTAAATTTTGACTAATCCTCAAATTGCCCGAGATAAATCCGGAAATAAAAAACCTTTGAATTTTCTCACGCTAAAGTGCTAGCTCTCGCATCGCAATTTGACTCGAAGTTATAAAAATGATACATGTGCTCAACTAGATAGCAAGAGTTATGCGAGTACGAGGGGCGACGAAGCTCGTTAAACTCGCATCCATCATCCAAGAAGATTCAGCGACTCGGTCCAAACGAGCGCGACGCGTCGCGGCACTTTGTTTAACCCATGCAGGTACTACACATTAGTTGGCCGAGCGTGGCGTTGGGACAGTTTTCGTATCGGATTTCTGCCTCTCCTACACGGCGTTGTAAGTAAAACTTGGCACTCGAGGGCTTGCCAGTTGTCTTCTTTTGTATATATTATCAGTGTAGCCACAGTCCGTCACCAAAGTTGGCGCGATAAGTACTTTTTTTTACCCATACGATATCTGATGTCTTGCAGGTCCACGTACACGTATATTATACTTATTTATGGAGAAACGCTTCAAGTATATATTTGCTATGTTGCACTGTCAACCGAGGAGAAGACGCGCGGTGTTTTTGTAAAATTTCTTCGTCGACACCTACCTCCAAGATATTTTGTAGGTACATCTGACGAAAGGTACCACAAGCTCACCCTCTGGTAAATATACGTGAATGCATAATACATGATTCTCATGAAAATATTGCTTGCAGAGGCAAACAGGTGTGAGGTACTACTTATGTCCCATCGATGGAGGCATAGGCGGCCGGACGGCCTTGAGGACCGACGTACGGCAGGTATATATACCTATACTTGTAACGTTACATTGCCTCGAAGCGATAAAAAAAAGGAGCTGACTCGATCGAAAGTGGGAAAAAAGTCTTTGGGCAAAAAAGGAGCTTTCCTTTGATTCGGGCTTTACTTTTTGACTCAAAAGACAACGAAGCCTTGGGTGTTTATCACGTGAAAAAAAGCTCATCTCGCCTAACGAAGGAGAGAGATATTTGGCCGGTGGTGCGATGATCCCTTATAAAGGCGCACAAAGTGAGAGCGTGTATACGCGCCAACCCAGATCGCGCGAGCGCCGTGACCGATATGGGTGACCTACTGCATTCGGTCTCTCCGCGCCAAGGACGTTTCCTCGCATCGAAAGGAAAATCGCGATCGAGGCGCTCTTAAAGTGTATACATTTACTTATTTGTCTCTCGCTCCTTCCCCTCCTCTTCTCTCGTACCTCTATGGTCTATTAGTCGCCGGGGAAAATTTGAATTTTCCGAGCCTTGGCACCGTTAATACCTACACCTTTACAACATCGGAGGAACAAGTGCCTGACGCACCACGCTATGTTTTTTTTATTTATTTATTTTTTTTTTCACGAGATCTGTTTTTTTTTTTTTTTTTTTTTTTTTCAATCTTTGGGCGAGATAACATCCGAGTATTCAAAAGAAATTGAAACCCCCTCCACCCCCGGGAGTGAGAGAGGGCAAGCGTTGTATTACGAGCCGCGCGGCTATACGCACTGCCGATTCGTTTGCTATGGAAAACTACTTCAGTCCCAGTAGAGGGAGGAAAAGGACCTCTGAATGAATTTCTCGTTTTTTTTGTCTTTCTTGCGTAAAATTAAAAAAAAAAAGGGGGGGTGGTTCGAGAAGAAGTACGTATAGCATTGGATATCGAGCGGCAAACGCAAAACGCGGTAAGAGGGGCACGAAAAAGAGGTGGGTCGGGGTGGAGGGAAAAGGAAAAAAGGTCACACAGACATACATACAAATATATATATTTTTTTCTCTTCCCGTGCATGGAAGGACGCTTCAGAGAGCGGCTTTCTCTCGAAGGCGCCTCGATCATTAGTCACTTGTCCGCGGCAGCATTTCTCCGGGCGCGCCGAGAGATCCCTCGGCTGGTGCGCCGCGTGTAGTACACGACGAGAAAACTATTTTCCTTTCTCCCGCGGAGGAGAGGGTGACGGAGGTGTTTATGATAATGGGGCTGCTTCGGCGGTGGTCCGTATACATATATATATATATATATATATACCTTCCAACCCCTCCCGTCCAATAACCTATACCCCTTCATTTTTCACGCTCCGCCAAAATGCCGTTTTCCCTCTTGCTAACAATATTAATTGACAGACTTTCGATGAGTTTTTCGAGTATTCACCTATACGCAGCGAGGAGAAGAAAAACCACCGACTAAATCGTCGACAAGCCAAACCACAAAGGGTACATACACGAGAACAGACCAGAAAATAGTATATATATGCATAAGCTAATTGATTACTCGGGTGGGGTGGATTACTAGTTTGCAGCAGCGAGACCCTTGATTAAACACCAACTCGTAATCCAGAGGAAGCAAAAAAAAGCTCCCCGCGATCAATCGAGCCGGAAAGGGGGGGGGGTGAGGGGTAAATTCCACCCTACGTGCGCACAGGTATAGCTCGACGCGAGTGGACGCGATCGAGAGATATGCGCGTGACTCGTGCGGAGTCGCAACAGATTCATCGATTTCCCGTCGCGCGTCCAGTGCAAACGAGCGCCGTCGAATTGACAGGCGACCGACGGGACCACAGAGTCACACTCGTCATCGTCTCGGCTGATAATCACGCCTATCCTATATATCTCCGTGCCCTCGTGCACGATTTGTCAGAGGAAAGTAAACTTCGGTGGTACACGCGGGAGGTTATCTCTCGCCGTAGTTCCTTTTGGTGCACCTTCGCGTAACCGCATAGAGATTTTTTCGGGCTCCCTATATCTGGCCGATCGATCGCCGACCGAGGAAAGTTGACTAATTTACGATCGTCGCCGTTCGCGTGATTGATGCACGTCCCACCCGCGAGGTGTTGCTATATTTACGTGTATCTGTTAATGGATACACCTCCTCGAACAAAGACTATACCTGTTCGGAGGTAAAAGGGTGCGTACAACAATGTTAGGTCACCATGGACTCTACTGTCTGCCGTGTGACTCATGGTGTCGAGTAATACAATTTTGTCTGCCTCGAGGATGATTTTATCTGTTGGTTTTAATTTTTTGATTTTCGGGCGCGTCAAAGACAACGAGAAAGTTTACGAATTCTCTTGTTGCGTTTTCGAGCCTCGTTTTTTTTTTTTTTAATATTAATTCATCGGATACGTTGAACAAATGTCTATGGATATTCCACCGCAGTGTTGGGCTCGCAATTTTAAACTGGTTTGAAGTTTAAAATGTATTTGGGAAAAAAAAAAAAAAAAACCAAACGTGTGAAAGCATTGTTTTTAAAATTTTTCTTGTTTCTTCGTGGTTCACGGCTTCCATCATGGCTAGTAGTTTACAAACGTATGTACCAACACGCAAATCTTGTATAATACCTTTCAATGAATGTATACCTATATTGCTGAAATTCTCAAGTTATTGGGATTTCTATAAGCATTTTTTTACGGGGATATCGAAAGTCCCGTGTTTGGGAAGTGAAATATTTAAATTATAAAAAAAAAAAAAAAAAATGCATTCATAAGAGAAAAAATAAAATAACCATTGAAAAAAATGTAAGTAAGTCTCATGCACAATTCAATTAAAATGAGAAATGATAACCAAGCGAATGTACATGGCATCGCCCTCTTTCGATAAGCAATAAACTCATACCGATAAAGTTACAACTGTATCCACTTGGAGTAGCATATAGTCTGATGCTGGTTAGTGTGTAAAAAGCATAGAGGATTGATCTGCCGATTATATAATATTATACCAGCAGCATAGCGGTGACCCTCGCAGTTTTACGAACGACCAACTTGGTGGTGCAAAGCACACCCGATAGACTTGCCGAAGCATACGTATGATGAACATGAACGCAGCAATGTTGAACCATGATGCACGTGTCAGCGCGTAAGTGTTTGGAACACGAATGCACGCGAAGTGGTATAAGTATATAGAAAAAATGACATTGAGAACGTCGCATTGCGAGTCGATCGTCGGAACTGTAATTTTGCTGTCGCAGAGGTGGAAGAACCTCGACGCTGTCTTTTCAAGTCTTGTACCTTATCATTTTCCGTGCTCCGTCTATTGCTCGGCATCAATCGGCTATATACACGATTCGCGTCCTGCTCCTCCCGTCTTGCGATTATTTATGTAATAATCTTTTTTTTTTGTTTCTTTCGCGTTTTCCACGTTTTTTGCTCTCTGTACTTGGGTAATAATAATATAGAGCAAGATAACGCAGTAGAAATTATATGTTCAAAGATTATTATTGATTTTGCCATACTTTCGCATAATATTCATGTGTGGTGTTTCCCGTGTAATTCGTATGACAACTTAATTGTACCTAGTAATGAGTCTATTACTCGACCACTACACTAGACTGCCCAACTTGAAATATTTAAACAAGCCAAAAAAATATTATATACATCCAAATTTGTTTACGGTTTTTACGGAATTTCAATGTATTGTTAAGTTAGTTGGTTTCACGTAGTCGTCTTGTATTTTGTATCTTTGTAAACTATGGAGACAGATCACCAAAGAGTTAGATTATTTCAACAATATTTTCATATTTATTTGTTGTTGTTAAGAAACTCTTTCTATAACAATTTTTTAAGAGTCCAAAGACTAAATACACTGCATGTATGCGAGTGACAAAATTTATGATTTCCAAACAATGAATATTTAATTCTCATGTGTTCTAACAAAGTCAAGTAATGATAATATATGCATTAAAAATATGTAAAAAAGTATATACTTCTTTTAAAAATAAATAATAATACTTGTACAAAATAAATAAATAATTATACGAAGAATAACAGAAAAATTGTTTTCGTGAGAATTTGTACACGCAGCGCCATCTCGCGTTCTAAGACGAAAGTTGTTTGACCGGTGTGTCGTAGTATCGACCGTCAGCGAGTTAGGAGTTTTACTTTACCGTTCGTGATGGTAACTTAAATAATTGCCCCCACGACTTATTCTATATTGGAGAAGCGTAATTGATCACGTACAGTTGAACGTTTTTCACGATTTTCAACAAATAATTATTTGTAAAAACAATGAGATACTTACAAGATGATTTTAAGCAAAATAGAACAGCCTCCATTAGTGTAACTAGCTGAGTTATTATTCTTTACACTTTATTTTTTTTTAATTAAAAAAAAAAAGTATTTTCATAGTAAAAATTTATGTTTTACTTATGAATAGTTAGTACTTGATTTAGCAAGATGATTTGAAGTATACGAGAAGTGACAAAATTTCTGTAAGAATCTAACAATGCACACCTGCAAAGGTCACCGGTACATCGCTCTCGCAAGAAATGTACCAGTTATTTGTAAGATTCTCTTTGACCTTGCGTTGCGATAAATCTCGTGACAACGCTAAGTCCGCCTTCGTTTGGCTTGCTCTTCTTTTTTTTTTTTTTTTTTTTTTTTTTTTTTTTTTTTTTTTTTTTTTTTTTTTTTTTTTNGCTGAGCAACGGACGCGTTTATTTATGCCAATAGAGAAAAATTTTGATACGCGACAGGAAATACAAGATTTCCTTAACATACTACGTATGTATAAGGATACAACATATTGTAAGTTGTGAGAGAGTGTGTATACAAGTGAAATGGTAAAATCAAAACAAAATGTGAAAACGTTGGTCTTGAGCCAAGCGATAATAAACATGAGCAGATAATAGACTGTGTAACAAGAATGAAGGAAGAAATACTGAGAAAAATACTAATAAATTAGCGAAAAATGGAGGATATGATGATGAGATGAGAGTAAATACATGGAAATGGATACAGCAAAGTGATTTAAAACAATGAGTAGACGAAATAATTAAGTAATATCACGCTACAAGTATAAACTAAGATCAAAAACTATCATAAGAGTTTAGTAAGCGCACAGTCACTGGTTTTCACTCAAAGATACACTCACTGATTTCAGCACAAGACGCAGGCGAATAGTAGTGGTCCAGTAGAGTGGTGCTGATCAAATAAATCAAGCGCAGCCAAGAGATCATAACATGAGAGTGGGGAGCTTAAGAAGTGCAGCAATCAGTGGTTTAAAGAGCCAACATGGATGGATTGCAAAAACTCGAGTAACAGGCATCCACAGACTCCCTGGCTCAGAAAGGAGAGCGCCCGTGTTTTATGCTCTCAGTAAGCTAGAGCCAACAGGAGCCCAAGTGCCTGCAAAAATTAAGAAAATCTCATAGAGGTTTGACGAGGAAATTAGCAAACTCAGTAAACTAAGAGTTGAGTAATAACAGAAGACGAACACTTCTACTCTGGCTCACCTTACGATAGAGACGAATAGTATGTTATTTGTTTACTATTGATTACGTGGAGGGGGGCACGAGGAACATTTAAATATAACGTAATCCAATTTAACATCTAATATGAAAAATGTTATCTATTTCTCCTTTCATACTTTCTCATAATTGACATCTGACAAGTAGTCAATCTAATTTTTATCGATACTGCAGATCTGTTTTTTTTTTTTTTTTTTTTTTTTTCAACTATACACGTAGCGGACAAGCGAGGAGGACTGCGCCATTGTAAATGTTCCCGTATGCGTCAAATGAGTCGATTTTAATGATATTCTTCATTTTTTATACGGTACGTACGGCTCTTTGCCGCGAGTTATTTTCCCGCTCTATGTTGATTTTTCTTTCCGTAAGATGGAAATCGTGTAAACACGTTTCGTATGTACATCCATGTCGGTAATAATATATTCCACTTCTGATACTTTGGAAATTTGTTGTTCACCGAATGACTGACGTCGAATGTAATATTATAATGTGGCCGCACCGAATCGAGCGTAAGTATTAAAAACCAGAAAAGAGAGCAAGGAAGGAAAATACCGACGAAAGAATTTTTCCTCCAATTTCACTTGGGTGAATTTATGTACAACAGAAGCGGGGAAAGGAGCGGAAATGCGAAACGAAATCTAAAAAAAGAAAAAAAAAAAAAAAAAAAAAAAAAACCAGTGCATAGTGCGAGAGCAGGCGTGTACGGACGGAATGCCTCGCATCTGTATGGGACTGCGATATTATGTTTTACCTATAAAGCGACAAAAAACGAGCTTACGTGAATCGCAGGGTATATCAATTTTTTTCTGCTCCCAACGTGAATTCATTAAAGCTTAGACACGCGTGGTTGCGAGCGAGCACGTTTTTTTAAGCGCTTACGCTCATCGAACTAGCTCTTTATGAGTTATCGTACACATCTATGTTCATATACTTGACAACTTATCATGAGGGAGTATTTGCTAACGTTTATATGATTTTCTTGTCTGGGAGTGCATTAGTGTGGTAACTTGAATAGTAATTGTCCCACTATATACCACTGTGAACCTCTGAGAAGGTATGTACATGTATCACAATCGTTAAAATATATTCACTGATGCCGAATAAAAATTTGACCCAATTAGTTTTATTGAAATAATAGTAATTGGTTTTCTACAAATGTCGTGAAAAGATATTGAAAACGCTTAATCGATGTGTTAATTTGTTCGTGTATCAATGATCAATCATACAACAATGATGACAGGCTGCGGTACCTATTTTTCGACTTCACCAAAGCGTAAATTATCATGAAGAAAAAAAAAAGAAAAAAAAAAAAAAAAAAAAACAACGAGTTAGCGCAGTCATTGTTGAGAGACATTAGTGAAGTTTTGGCGGCATCCAAAATTAACTCTCGAGAGCCAGCTTCTCGACATTGCCGAGTGCGAATCGTTAATCGCTAAAAAATACCGCGCAAACAGCCGCGAAATAACAATGCGTCACCGCAGCCGAAGCGCAGCGGAGGAAAGAAAATCGGGGTCATTTCGGGCGAGTGACGGGATAAGTACCAGCAGCCGCAGACGTGCAGCCGATATAGATGTACAGAAACGGTTTTAGAAATTCACGCGGGGCACGTGTCTCACGGTGAAACATAATTTCGAGTCCATCCAACCGAGCCGCTATTGTTAGTTAGCTCTGCGATTTTTCTCGAAAAACCAACTCAAACACTTTTTTTCACTGCTCCTCGCGTCGCATCAGAAAGTTCCATCTCGCTAATCAAATGGCAAAGTTCGTCGCATCGCTCGTCTCGGTGACCTTCGTACTAGGCTCGCGAGTTCTTTCTTAACTTTTTTTTGTTTCCCCAACGCGACGGGGGAAAAATTAAAATGACTCTTGGTGCAACAACGCGTCGTCTCATATCGAAAGTCGATCGAACAAACCGATTGAAGCTTATCTCGAAAATCGGAAATTCCACCGAGTACCGATAACGTTCGAAATAATACGAAAAGTGGTTAAAGTTTATTTTAATGAAAAATCTTAACAGTAAATTTCAGTGCAATGCAAAACAATAATGATTGTAGAACAAACAAAAACAACTCGTGCACGCCGACGTTTTAAAATTGTAAATTAAGGTGTCCACGGCGTACTTATAAATAGAAAGACAAAAGAATCACGAAAACAGTATTTCTTCTCTCAAACGAGAGCGGTGATAAAACACAATGAAAGATATTTTTATTGTTGGACTTTTTTAACCACACGGTACGAAATATTCTGACGGTCGCATCTTATGACTATACCCGGTTTGGATGTAGTTTTAGCAATCTAAGTACATGGAGACTAGAGAAGTGTAATACGATACCACGAAGACGTCAATTAAAACAGCTGATGAATACTACTCGATTCGCAAATGAGGCGGTGCATGCGAGCACGTCGTGATTGCGTCCATTATTTACGAGAAACAACGTTTTATCGTTGCATTTTAGCCAGTTTCACGTGACGTACCACGTGATGCTAAATTTGTTTGCTCTTAATACAACAAAAAGATGATATTAAGAGGATGCATTAATTGTCCATCTACAAAAAGATGCCCATGCAATGTACCACTGGCAAAAAAGACAATAAATTGATTTATGACAAAAAATACAAATAAATTATATTCATCGATGCTACATCGATTTATTGAGTAACGAATGCAACCATCAAGTTTCCTTTCTCCTGCACGCGCGAATATACATGCGGAGGTAAACTTCTCCAAATACAAATAATCTTCGTCTCTTGCACGCGTTCTCCCCAACAAAATAAAAAAGAAAGTCCTCGCGCCTCGGCGTGCCACTATTTTCGTCATTCGGTCGGGCAGTGGGCGTCGCTTGGGTTTCTCGCGACGCGAGTCCAAACTGATGTTTTATGAGATTTTTTACTGTGAGAAAATAATATTTACAGGCTCGATCATCTCGAGTAAATTTTGACTAATCCTCAAATTGCCCGAGATAAATCCGGAAATAAAAAACCTTTGAATTTTCTCACGCTAAAGTGCTAGCTCTCGCATCGCAATTTGACTCGAAGTTATAAAAATGATACATGTGCTCAACTAGATAGCAAGAGTTATGCGAGTACGAGGGGCGACGAAGCTCGTTAAACTCGCATCCATCATCCAAGAAGATTCAGCGACTCGGTCCAAACGAGCGCGACGCGTCGCGGCACTTTGTTTAACCCATGCAGGTACTACACATTAGTTGGCCGAGCGTGGCGTTGGGACAGTTTTCGTATCGGATTTCTGCCTCTCCTACACGGCGTTGTAAGTAAAACTTGGCACTCGAGGGCTTGCCAGTTGTCTTCTTTTGTATATATTATCAGTGTAGCCACAGTCCGTCACCAAAGTTGGCGCGATAAGTACTTTTTTTTACCCATACGATATCTGATGTCTTGCAGGTCCACGTACACGTATATTATACTTATTTATGGAGAAACGCTTCAAGTATATATTTGCTATGTTGCACTGTCAACCGAGGAGAAGACGCGCGGTGTTTTTGTAAAATTTCTTCGTCGACACCTACCTCCAAGATATTTTGTAGGTACATCTGACGAAAGGTACCACAAGCTCACCCTCTGGTAAATATACGTGAATGCATAATACATGATTCTCATGAAAATATTGCTTGCAGAGGCAAACAGGTGTGAGGTACTACTTATGTCCCATCGATGGAGGCATAGGCGGCCGGACGGCCTTGAGGACCGACGTACGGCAGGTATATATACCTATACTTGTAACGTTACATTGCCTCGAAGCGATAAAAAAAAGGAGCTGACTCGATCGAAAGTGGGAAAAAAGTCTTTGGGCAAAAAAGGAGCTTTCCTTTGATTCGGGCTTTACTTTTTGACTCAAAAGACAACGAAGCCTTGGGTGTTTATCACGTGAAAAAAAGCTCATCTCGCCTAACGAAGGAGAGAGATATTTGGCCGGTGGTGCGATGATCCCTTATAAAGGCGCACAAAGTGAGAGCGTGTATACGCGCCAACCCAGATCGCGCGAGCGCCGTGACCGATATGGGTGACCTACTGCATTCGGTCTCTCCGCGCCAAGGACGTTTCCTCGCATCGAAAGGAAAATCGCGATCGAGGCGCTCTTAAAGTGTATACATTTACTTATTTGTCTCTCGCTCCTTCCCCTCCTCTTCTCTCGTACCTCTATGGTCTATTAGTCGCCGGGGAAAATTTGAATTTTCCGAGCCTTGGCACCGTTAATACCTACACCTTTACAACATCGGAGGAACAAGTGCCTGACGCACCACGCTATGTTTTTTTTATTTATTTATTTTTTTTTTCACGAGATCTGTTTGAATTTCAGCGATCGCTTTCGACGACAGGTATACAACAGCAACAAAGGAAAAACAATGGGATGTTTTTGAAACAGTTTGAGAAAATTTATATTTAAACTTCGGTAAAATAAAAAGAAAAAAAAAAAAACTTTGTTAATTGTCTCGATGAATCAAAGCGCTTCGTGTACAGAAGAAAAAAAAATAAGCTGTTGGTAATCGCAAAATAGCTTTTCCGAGGAGGGAGAGCGAGCGAGATAAGGAATGCGAGGCCTTGAGATGTGGTCAGCGGGTCAGTGGCTCCCGCGTGGGCGTTTAAATGTCTCGACCGGTGCCAATAACCCTTTGCCCTCTCTCCTTTACATCGGGCGTTTCGCAAAGGTGATGCACAGATTTTTTTCCTTTTTTTATTTTTTTTTTATTTTTCTGTGAGATTGTGCAACAGTGACTTTGACGCCGCTGAAGTTGCACCCGGAAAATTGTGTGTGCAGGCAACAACGCCAAGGAAGTACAATTAAAAATTAGCAGATAAGGAAACTTGACGAGAGGCAGCCTCCTGAAATCGAGGAATCCAATTTATCATCAAGCTGCGCGCACACAAATCTTCGGATTACCATTATGATACGCGACGTTGGAATTTTCACGTAACGTTGTTGCAATCCATCAAAATCATCAAACAATTAGAGTTTCAATGATATGAAAAAAAAACATGTTGCTCTTTGGATTACAATATAATCCATTTTCTCAGGTATTGTCTCTCGAGAACGCGAAAGGAAAGATTTTTTTTTCCCCGCCACCTACCGAGCCGTAAATACTGGCTTTAATGAATCAGACGCCGACTTTGGCGTCGTTGATTGTAGGTACATCGGCAGAGAGAAAAATGAAGCGACGACGAGGCGAGGCCTCCGCGTGTATATACACCTCGATCGCGGGACGGGATACACGGAAAGTCGTACACCTACGTCGAAAGAAGGCAGAGAGGAAAAAGAAGAGAAAAAAAAAAAAAAAAAAAAGAGCGAGGTCGTCGCTCGCTCCTCCGTGTCGTCCCGAATATCCGCGAGAGGGTTATTTCGGTGAGAGAGCGTTTCGCGGATAACACCCGTCCGATATGCAGCGACTTCTTTTTCCGCGGGGGTCCCAACTGAGCACCGGTGGAGTCGAGTGAATTCCTCGCGCTATTTTTTCCCCTCCCCCCCCCCTAAGTTTCGCGCGCGTATTTTTGGCAAGGGCGAGTCACGCGCTGCATCGGGGGAAAACAACAAGCCGGGAGATGCTGCTGGCCGAATTTCTTTACTACGGGGAGGACAAAAAAAAAAGGGAGGGACGAGGTCGAGGTGGTTCTCCAGTGATTGTTTTTATGTTGCGACGCGACTTTTGGCGAGTGCGCGCTAATTAGTCGCAAAAAGCGTTTTCTTTCGGCTGTCCTCTCGAGAGAGATGGGATTCGAGTGTAGAGCCTATACAGTCGACGCTGTGCAGCGATACTTTTGTCAATTTTGGGTATCACTCGTCAGACGGTAATAAAAACGAACAGGGATACTTGGTGACAATGATGGCTAGTTTTTTTTTTTTTTTTTTTTTTTTTTTTTTTTTTCAAGCGAAAAACAAAACAAAAGTATCGAGCACAACCTCGATAAAATTTGGCTCTTTATCACGAGTGAGCGACAGATAACAGCACAGGCGAAGCGATAGCGCGTGCAACGGCTCGTACATTTATAATCGCCGACGCAAGCGTCTCAACGAGGATTGTCCGACTTTCCGGGAAGTCGACTGATCGATCGGTCATTGTTGCCAATAATATATTCATGTACATAAAGGTGGATACATACACATCTGAGGCTACTCCAACACAGAACCATACATTGTATGGATTTCGCGATAATTACACTCGTTTCTTTGCCTACATATAAGTATACACCCCAAAGTCGCCGAGAAACAATCATCGTGACAATAAAATTGTCGTTTACGAATAATCTTGTTCCGCGATAAATTAACCTCTCGCAATTGTTTCCAGATTTCGTATCTCATGCATCCATGTGATCGTATTATTTATACCCTGCTAGAGCCCCTTCTGATACCTGTTGGGGGGGAAAAAATACCCAAGGCACGATAAATTAAATACTGCTTGGCTTGCGTAACAGCCATTTCCAATTCGAAATACCAGTTGCCATCCGTAAAAAAAAAAAAACTCGATTTTGCGAATCAGCGTACGGATACAGAACTACTGAAGTCGTAACGAAAAAAAAAAAAAAAAAAAAAAAAAAAAAAAAAAAAAAATGTACGGCGAGGAGATGGAAAAAAAGTTTACCTCTTGGGTGAGCTCGACGGAGGAAGCGGGGCTGAGCTGCGGGTCCGCGTCGAGGAGGGGCGTCTGCGTGGTCTGGGGTGGGTTCGGCGAGGTGTCATTCCCAGCGTCGTCGATCGTGGCCTCGGTGCTCGTCCCGGCTTTGTCGTTGACGTTGAGCAGGTACGCGTGTATGTCGTTGTGCGCGGAGTTTATTCTGTTGTAGCGGCCAAGGGCGTTCAAGTCCTCGAAGAGGTCCCTCTCGTAGCTCAACAGGAGCGAGTCGAGGTTCTTCGGGTGGACGTAAACCGGCCGGTGGACGATGGTCCGGGCGTCCGTGTGCCAGCCCGAGCCGCTGTTCAGGCCGAGCGAGCCCACGCGGATCGTCTGGATGTCCAGGCCCAGGTAGGAGTCCGGGTCCACCCGCAGCAGAGACAGCAGGAGCGCCAGCTGCAGCAGCTCGTCGCCGTAAAACTTCTTCAGGCTCAGCATTTCGATTTTTTTTTTTTTTTTTTTTTATTCTACTTCCTTTTTTACTTTGGCAGTCTCTTTCTCTGGCAAGTTTTTTTTTTATTAGTTTTTACAGGTACTGGCAGGCAGTCTTGGCAACAGCCGATGGTATTGTACACGCAAGACACTTGACTTGGTTTTTGTTTTTCTTCTTCTTAAGTACTCTATATTCTATTAATTCATCACGGATTCACTACAACCAGTTGCTGCACAGTCACTTTGCGCGGTCATTGCTAGCTGCAAGAAGTCAGTGAGACATCGTAACGAACGAGATTTCGGTATTTCTGCACTTCACTGTCCCACAAACGCGTACAGTTGGGAAGGAACATCATTTTCGTTTCACTTCTAGTCATTACCATCATCATTAATATTATTAATATTATTAACAATCATGACTTGGGCAAACGTGTAGTGTAGGTATTTCGTCGGTTATTTTGCTTTGTTGTCACTCGTGCAATGATCACCTTTACCAATTTCACCTGTGGCAGTGTAGGTTGACTCTTTGAAGCGCGTGTAAAGTGAAAAAAAAAAAAAAAAAAAAAGATTAGATTTCTGTAATCTGTTGTTTCTGCAAGCACCTACACCGACATGTGTATCGGTACAAAAATATAATTGAGCTGATTGCGGGGACTTGACTTGGCTAAAAAGAAAAAGAGTTGCCGCACCGAATTTTAAAAATCAACTCAAATAATTGGTAAAACAATGTACAACCATCTTCGTTTTTTATAACGCTTTTTCAAATCCACCGCGCGTTAGCCATTGAACTGACGGATCTACATGGAGTTACACGCTTTCTCCCTCCAAATGTATAATATATATGTATACAGCCTCTTGTGTAAAATACCTATAGTCGTCACAGGTGGTTTTATGATTGACGGATGCTGCAGTGTACAGATCTGATGATGACCACCAAAGTCAACGGCAGTTAGGTACTACATATATAATAATACACATACACGAGGGCTGACTTATGTATATATGTACTATATAAGTATATGCACACACACACACAGTAGTAGATCGGCGTCAAATCGGAGCAGAAATCAGCTGACGAGGCGCAGAGTATAGGTAAACAAACCTCGGAGCAGTACTCTCTGAACTGTAGTGTTGTGGAGAGCAGCTATCGAGAACTGCACGGGTGGGCAGTGCGTAATCGTTCAGAACTGCATCAGGGCCATGGCACTCGTTGTTCCGAATGATATTAGGAGACAGTGACACTAGAACTGATGCAGAAAGGAGTCGCGATAGCCTCACAAGAGAACAGGAGCGGCTCGCGAGCATGTCATCTTCGCAACCACGACGCAAAAGCAACAGCCGAGCCAGTCAGTCCAGTCGCGGCTCGGGAAGCAGTTCTCGAGCTGCTCCGTGTTTGCTGATGTGCATGCAATGTGGGGGTTTCAAAGGTACCTCTATATACGCGTGTGCATTATCCTCCTCTCTTGTGCTTTTTCCTCTTCGTTTGGCTGGCTTGCTCAGCCGGTTCGGATGTATAATATAACGTGCGATGTCTCACTCAGTTGCCACTGCACAAGATACACAAATCATAACCTCGATTGAGAAATATTACAATTATCAATGATAATGACACAAAACACCAAACATTTGCACTATCCATACAACAAATTGATTGTATATGATGCAATGCACCCCCTGTACAGTGTTCTACTAGTCTTGCAGTTCGTTTGAATCTCCCGCTGTACGTTGGAATCACCACCGTCGCCGCCACTGTCGTTCGTGTCGTGTGCTAGCCATCGGCGTGCTCCGATTTTCGGTTGCTGTTGATGTGCTGGCCGTTTGTTTTTACTCGATGCTCTGTTTCCCGATTGCACTCATTTACGTTCACAGTTCACAGTTGATGCTACTTGATTTGTTTTTTTTTTTTTATATTTCCAATCCTTTGAAAATAGCACTCGATGCACTTTATGATTAATAAGGTGAAGGCACCGATAGCCGGGACAACCTCAAAAGCACAGTTAAACTGACTCAACTGACGCAAGATGCAATAAAACTACGCTACACGCCACTACCGTACGTATATATATATATATGCAACCACAGGTATGTATATATATATGTTGTACTTGACGCAGCTCTCTCTGTTGTCTGTCGGTATGTGGATGTCCAGTCGGCTGTCTGATTCTACTCGTACTACCATACTATACTTGGGAAGCTCGAGTAAGTATACAGGGCGCACGCGTTGACGCGCGGTTCTCGCGGTGTGTGTGTGCGTGAGATGGTGTGACTCAGCAAGCAACGCAATCCAGCTCACGTCGTCGCTGCCGCACTCGCTCCTCGCGCCCGCATATGCAGGGCCTTCGACACGGCGTGTCCATCAGGAGTGTAGCCTGTGACTTACGAACCCCGTCTTCAAAGGTACATTGGTAATAACTTATAAATTATATATTTACTTTACCCTGCAAGTGTGCAAAATATTAGCCCTCCCCCGATCACGCAATTGCCTCCGTTTCCCGAAAGCATAAAGTTAAGGGTACCCTAAACCTTTACTTCACATTTTATTTCAATAACTTCCGTTACTTACAATGCCCTATAATTTGGCCCACTTGCAATACCCTCTGTAATTGCTACATCGTTGTTATATTTATATTAAATTTTAATTTACTGTAAGTTAATATTTGCTTAGGATTTGCATGTGCGCTGTTGCCGAAATCTAAAAACAATAATTATAGTACTAGGTACCATTGTGGGTTAATACAGTAACAATGCTATGATAAAACAGTATTTCAGATGATGAGGAAAGGAAAAAAAAACATTGCAATTATGTGTTGCGATACAAAATTGGAGTATCTGACCTAGCGTGTGACATGTGCATCTACGAATTTCCTTGAAACATCCTTACGCAGGATAATTATTCTGCTTTAAAGTCCTTTCACTCAACTCATTTTGGTCAAAAGAAAATTCATTTATTTGCTTTTTATCGTGATTTTCTCACCTGAATAAAATAAAAAGAACGCCAGTTCTATTTTGAAAAATGAAAGCAGTTGGGCTTTTCCCAAACGGTCAATTATGTAAGTATGAAAGAACCAGTCAACGTAATTTATCAATGATACCTGAGAAT
Source organism: Copidosoma floridanum (assembly GCF_000648655.2). The sequence continues at coordinate 2,691,237 of NW_019379589.1, forward strand.
GAAAATTTGAAGGGTCGGCCAACCCATTCAACGCAAAGACCTTTCCAAAAGAGTCCGTGTATTACCGTAATCTTTTCTATTTTATTTCTCGAAAACTTTGAACGTAACGTGGACTTCCTAAAATTTTGCTATTTATATTTGTGGTGATAAAACAATCATTGACGTATTATGAAAATATCAATTGCCTCTTTCGTATAGTATACTAAAGCTACGTAACATCGAAAAAAATTACTTAGTTTCAAGAAAATATTTACTTGATTATAGTTCGAAGTAAATAATCTTTTAAAAAAAGATAAAATTTTTTTTACATGAACAAAATATTCATTTCAATAAAGAAAATTTCTTGACGTATAAATGTTGTCTTATTTCAAGAGAACATTTACTTTGAACTACACTGTAAAATATATTTTTCTGATTCTAAAAATTTTTTTTGCTGTGAACAGATTATCTACCGAATCGACTCGTCGACAAAGTAGAACTTGACAAACTTTTTTTTTCTTCAATCACACTCTGTTCATAAAGTCCTCGTAAAAAAGCTTATGAATAATTGATGAACATGATCCTTTTTGTTGCATTTCACTTGAATTGTAAAAATCAGAGTTTTTAAATTTCACCTAGTAGTATTGCAATTTCTCATGCAACATTGTTTCTTTCTTATAAAATAAAAACTAAGTACAGATTTGCTAAGACGTAACGTTGCGCTAGACCAAACGGTGACTGTATATACACCCACTTATCTATATCTTTTCATAATAGGGAGAGCTATTATCGATGAATTTGAATTTTGCGTGATTACTTCAATAAATTATTGTATGGGTAGGCGTGACATAATACGTAATCTAGAATCATATTTCAAATTATTTTTGCGAATCCAGTGGTAATTGCGGGTAATGGTTCATAATTAACTGAAGCGGGAGTAATGCGATGAATTTTCACTACGATATTTCCGAGCGATTGAGCAGTGATAGCGACCGCGCGTATAGATGCCGATTGTCAATAAAAAAGGCGCCTATTAATAGCAGTCGTCAGATGGAAAATTTTTATCTTAGAAAAACTACAGAGTTCGTAAAGAAAAATGATTTGTTTCAATTTAAATATTTTTTTTGTTCGAACAGCTGACCTTGCCCTCCGCTCATGAACGCAATGTACAAAAAATCTTTACTGATATCCAGTTGAAAAAACGGAGTATGATAGAAGAAGTGATTTTTTTCATTGATGGTCGCGATATTAGTTCAGCATGACACGAGCAATGCTTATTTCGAAAAGAAAGCGTTGGGGATGTCGATTATCGTTTACCCTCCGGAAGGCAAGTGTTTTCTTTACGATTTAAAAATTTTATCGGCAGTGCTCAGTCAAACACATTATTGTACTCCATACAAACGATGGTCAAATTATTCCACTTTTATGTTTGAGATTTTTTTTTTTTTTTTAATTCCATCAGAAGCATCTACATGACGTAGAGGAAACTTGTAACTTTTGCAAGCTGGTGTTATCTTTATCTCTTAAAAATTTAGCGCCACACGTGCATAAATATTTTTTTATTAATTAACTGTTGACATTAGCACGCGCCGATTTAAATGTGAGCTTTTGACGCGACAGGTGAAATTTTTGATTAACACGAAGAATCAGTGTTTCCCGATCCCAACGAAGATCTAGTCCGTTGTTCATTCCTCAGCCGGTCGATCAAGTAAAAATGTACAAGCCATGATCATAGGAAACAAAAAATGTTGGACAGTTTAATTGAGCGGAGGCGAGAGCTGCATGATATTTTCGTGACATTTTTCTTGCCAAATTCTCGAGGAAAAGAAATCCTTTCCTACCACGCACATTTGCATGAAACACTCGTTGCAATTTTTAAAAAATTAGTATTCGGCAAATAGTGAAGAAAAAGAAAAAAAAAAGAAAAAAAGAAGTTTTTTAAACGAAAACAATAAAAATCTCTGTGTAGGCAAATCGAGAGTCACAGCAGCCGAGCAGCGGCACTATACGCGCGCAGATCGGCTGTTGCACAATCAATTGGCGTAAATGCGAACGTGTACGTGCACACGAGAATATCCATAAGACAGTGTAGGTGCGCGAAGGAAGATTCCAAAGAGTATGGGTGTTGGTCAAAAGGTATACAGAAGAAGAGTTGGGGAACTGACCTCGTCGATCTCCGTGGCACGGGGATCCCCCGGTTTTCCTCGGCACGGCATCGCGGTCGGCGACAGCGTCCGCATCCTCGGCAAGTCATCCGCCACTTGTATCCTCATTATGCGGCCGCTACGCTGCAGCTCTGCTCCTTGACCATAAACGAGGCTTGTCGTGTGCTGTTTGTTGCACTCGCATACGTGTCATACGACGCTGCAAGTACCCACTGCCGCGTCGAGCATACTACAGTACATTTATTATTGCAGCAGATGTACACGGTAATGTGGCAAAAGGTATATACACTACCCTCTTATCACTCTCGGACACTTGAGACCCGTGCATATATACCTATACAATAATCATATTAATAATGATAATGATAACAACATTTTAGTACTTACTTACTGCTCGACCGCGTACTCCACGCGTTGACGCCTGTTTTCGATTTCGCGAGATGGAGCCGGCCGATACGTGCGCACACGATCTGCGCGCTCCTCGGGAACTCGAGAGAGTCGCGTAAATGCGCGTGTATTCGCACGTTCTTCGGGAGTAGTTGTAGCTGCGAAGCAAATGATAATACGTATAAAATATAATTATATATATATATATAGAGAGAGAGAGAGGAGGAGTTGATGGTAACGAGAGTTGGGTGCCCGAGTGGAAGTATGATAGATAACGAATTNCATGGTACAAGAAGAAGTTGTATATATTAAAAAAAGTATAAAATATAATTATATATATATATATAGAGAGAGAGAGAGGAGGAGTTGATGGTAACGAGAGTTGGGTGCCCGAGTGGAAGTATGATAGATAACGAATTACGTTCCTTGGGGTCCTTGCTCGTGTAGTAGCTGAGGAGGAGTTGATGGTAACGAGAGTTGGGTGCCCGAGTGGAAGTATGATAGATAACGAATTACGTGGCGGCAGCGGTGCTGTATATGAGAGCTCGGAGATACGCGTCATTCAATAGCAGTTGTAAACGGGAGATTACGCGGGGGAAAAAAAAAGCCCTGGGTGGCGATTGGATGATTTTCTTTTCCTCTCGTGTTTGCACGTCGCGTTGATCGCGGACTCATTTCTGAAAGGAGCCGCTCTGAGTCTACTGGAAGGGCACAATTGTTAGAAAAATTTTTTTTTTTCCTGTAAGTAAAGTGCATTACTTTTTTTTTTTTTTTTTTTTTTTTCCTAAAAAAAAGTTTTTTCCCGATAATAAATACAATGGGGTTGATTTTTGAAATTGAAGTCACAAAGTATTCGAAATTCAAGGTTTTTTGCATACTTCCGATGGTTTTTTTTTCTTTATTGTTCTTCTGTTGGAAATTGTAGCACTTTTGTTTAAATTTAATTTTTTGAAGCAATACTCGTTACTTAATTTAAAGTCTGGTACCTCGATCTTTCGTACCAATTAGGGTCGCACATGCGTTGCACNTGAAAGGAGCCGCTCTGAGTCTACTGGAAGGGCACAATTGTTAGAAAAATTTTTTTTTTCCTGTAAGTAAAGTGCATTACTTTTTTTTTTTTTTTTTTCCTAAAAAAAAGTTTTTTCCCGATAATAAATACAATGGGGTTGATTTTTGAAATTGAAGTCACAAAGTATTCGAAATTCAAGGTTTTTTGCATACTTCCGATGGTTTTTTTTTCTTTATTGTTCTTCTGTTGGAAATTGTAGCACTTTTGTTTAAATTTAATTTTTTGAAGCAATACTCGTTACTTAATTTAAAGTCTGGTACCTCGATCTTTCGTACCAATTAGGGTCGCACATGCGTTGCACTAGTAGCCAATCAGCACGGTCCTATACTTAACTGTACCGAAAGGTAAGTCGTATTGCGCTCGTCTGTAAATAGTTTTCCTTATTTTTCACGTGTCCCAACATTAAACATTAATTTGTGAGCAGATACTGTTTTTTATTACCAATATACTTCTTTGTTACTGAAAGTGTGCTGTGTATCTATCTCTTTGACTCTCTTATCTCCTGTCACTTTATCCCAACCAGCTTAAATTTGTACAGTCCACCATTCGCTCGATTCAATCATTCACGAACACGTCCTTCGAGCTGGATTCTGGAGAGGAACAGAGTAGTTAGGCCAACTTTCTCTTGTTCAAAAGAACACGAGGCCATTTTTTGGCCATTTTGGCCCTTTCGGCTTTCTCTACGGGCGTCAAGAAAGTACGCTTGTGGACGGGCTGTACTACTACAGGTTCCTTTTTCTACATCGAAAGCCCGTTTTGCCTCTATCTGCTGGGTTCTGCTGCTCAGCCACGCGTCATCGGTGCCGCAGCTGCTGTACTCACTTTGCTCAGGACTAAATATCTTCTTTCGAGTTGTAATGCATTGGTTTTGTTTGAAAAAAAAAAAAAAAAAAATAGTAGTTTTCCTACGAGTTTGAAAAGTCTCTGTTTGCGAACCGAGAGGTTTGCAGCCTGAGTCAAAGGCGAGGTCCGTAACGAGGTTCGTAAAGGAGACTTTTCGAACGAGTATCGGAAGACTGCTTTTGTGCCCGAGGAAGTACCAGCTGTTAAATAAAGTTTAATGTCATTTAAGTTTGTTTTCAGCTTCAAATCAAGAACTAAAAACTGTNTTTTTCGCCCGAGGAAGTACCAGCCTCCCAAAACCACCCGAGGGCGGAAAAAATTTTTTCAAACACTAATTAATATGAAAAAAAATTTTTTAACCAGTAAAAAGTATTAAATTTTTAGCACAAAGTTAAAAAATTATGCAAAGTCTGCGTATCGGTATATGCTATATTTTGAAAGCTTACTGCCCGAAACGGCAGAAAGAAATCATCTATTTCTCTTCCTTTTGTACGTTTTTTATTATCTCCTCCCCACTTCTGTCTTTTAAGAGATGACGGTTTTTCCGGTTTATCTCAAGCTTTCTATCGCTTACTAATTTTATCGTTGCAGCAATTTTTTCCCGCTTGTCTGTAATATACCGGAATGGTCAACAAGATCAATGATATGTTCACCTGTGAAGAATACAAAACATTGGATTTTATGCACATGGATGTAATGGTCATATCAAATCTCGTAGTTAAAAATATATCCAAGAAATGAAACGACAGTTTTGTTTACTTTACAAACATATAATCTATATTCAAGTGTTTGTATGTACATACTTGATAGCACTGTTTTTTTTTTTTATCTTTTCACCGTTTCTGTTTTTATGTACTTGTTGCAGAAACTGCTCTTCTGTCTGCTCATACAGTATCGACACTTTTTACGAAAATTAGTAAGTTTCAGATTTGTGTGAAATGAGAACGAAATTAAGACATTTTTTTGGCGTACGGCTGAAACTATAATTATTTAATCAATAGTACAAACTTTATTGACGAATTGTCGATTTTCGATCAACATCACCCTCGCATTATCGACTTGAGTACAAAGTTTTTTTTATTATTATTATTATTTTTTTTTTTTCTACAGTGCCTCGTTTCTTATCTGGCATTTGCGATCAATGAGTTGTATTGAAATTGTCTGAGAAAAATAATAAAAATACCATTTGGATAATCATTAAAAACTCTGCTACTTATAACGATTTAAATGTAAAAGTATTAATTGATAGAGAATTGTGTAGTACATTTTCTACCACAAAGTTCTAAATTTATCTCAACTTGCACATTCACGACATTTTTGCACAAATATTTTAATAGTTATTAGTACGTAGAAAGTCTCCGTCACTTTTTTTTTTTTTTTTTTTTTAATGCTTGCACAAAATACATGTTACTTTTTATGTATACAGTACATACGTCTACTATGATTAATGCTACATTTATATTATAATAATAATAATAATAATCAATCCTTACGTTGGTGTCCATTATTAACGTGTGAATATCCGCATTATTTCGCTCGTACCCTTACATCTCACTCGATTTATTCGACTTGCAAAAATTATTGTAAATCCAAATACTATAATTTATATTATTTTGGCTAATTGATTTTAAACAGGAGGGTATATGTGAAGCTCAAGGGGCTGTTGGTTCCGCAGCCCCTGTGTTGCGCATGTCATTGCACGCACGCACATTCACGTCAACGATTTTCAATGAGGAGTTTTCTTTTTTCGTTTTTATTTTCAATTTATGTAGTTTCAGTGAAAAAATAGCTTATTTACAAATATTCAATGGTAAAGATTAAGAGTATATTTTTTTTTTCATATCTCTTTTTTTTATATTTATATATTTATATACGTTTATTGTGTGCGTCGATTTATTCATAATTCCCAGTAAGTAGTTTTCTGGAGCCTTCACTAAACAGTTTTTCTACTTGTATCGTGTTCTATACCAACAAAGAAAGTGAAACAGCAACATCTGTACAATGTGTGTATATATAGTCATCGATAGGTAAAAATAATTGTGTTGATATGCGTATTAAGTATGTTTCCATAAAGAAAAACACGTTTCCGATTCTTAAGATTTACCGCTATCGTCTATATGAGAGAGCTCCACAAGTTGTCATCACTTTACAAAGTTGCTCATGTATTTACAGTGAATATTTTCATTTACTGTGCGTGTGAGACTGAATGCTCAATTTTTTTTTATTGTGCTTGAAGAAAAAAGTATGTCGTAAATTTGTAATTTTTTGCCTTCTCTACTATTAGAAAAAAGTCACTTGATATGAACAATTTTTACTCATTTATCGTTGAATTTATTACCTGTCCCTAAATCGAAAATCGTATTCAATAGTACACGCTACTTCGTTAACATTAATTAGTACAGTCGCAAAAGGCAATGTATTTTGTTTTTAAAAACATGGTACAAGAAGAAGTTGTATATATTAAAAAAAAAAAAAAAATTCGAGCTGTCTTTCATTCTGCAATTAATTCAGCGCTTCACACATTCGATATTTATTTATTCGACGGCATAGGATCTCTACAGTTTTACCAAAAATTTACTTTTAATGACTTTCAATCATTCTTCGTGGGGATTCAATAATGCAACCATTAGCGAGTATTAGTGTGAAAAGTAATCATTATAATAGTAACTATTTTACGTGATTGTATTTATTATTATTATTCATTATTATTAATATTACNGAGAAAAAGAGAGTATAATGACGTGGTGGAGGGGAGTGGGGGGTGAAAAAAAAGAAGGAGGAACGGAACGAGCGAAACTAGTCCTTCCGTCCCGGTCTCGTCCGTAAGTGGGTCGCGCGATATCGAGATGGAGAGTGAGAGATGCTGCTCCGGGCTACTGCGCTCGTCATACCTTTATACTATACACATGTGCGGCTTATACTCATCGCGTATACACGACGCGCAATAATTAATACATGTTTCATACACGCACGCTAATTTCACCCCAAAAAAATGCATTGGAGCTCTCGATACGTATATACCTACACCCATAAGATTTCGCGTCCACATTAGCAGCTGTTCAACGTATAGTTTTCATTCAAAGTACATGTGTACGTGAAAGGACGATCGCGCAACTTCCGAGACTTGATGAGCTTCGGATTTTTTTTTATTTAGCAAGGTTTTCTTTGTACAGGTATGCGCGTGTTATTGCGTGGAGGAAAAAAAAAAAAAAAAAAAATTGAATAAAACGACCGCAAGCACGTAAGCTTTCCAGCTCGGATCGAGAATCCCGAGACGCGCCGAATGAAAGGAGCGATCCTATAAGGTATCCATAGAGTTGCGCACGAGTGAAACAAAGACCGCGTCAATGAGACGGTGGGAAAAAAAAAGTTTCCGAGTAGGTCTCGAGAGCGCGGCTCCCGGCGATTGATTACCTGGCGCTCGGGCCTGCATGTTGTGCAGTCACGTACACCTCACGACGCGCTCGAGTGTCGATTTGCGCTCTTTCGTTCCTACTACGGGGCGATAGAGGACACATCAATCCATTGCCGGGGGTTTCGAGCATATATTGCGGACCCAGGGATTTTGTGCTTTTCCGATGCGCCGCTCAGTTTGGCAAAACCCATCATCGTTCGAGGGAGCAAATGTTTTTCAATGTCCCCACCCCCGGAGAAGGTGCTTCGAAACTTTCGTCCGAACCGAGTAGAAAAGATAATCCAATATGCGTACCTCGCCGTTGGTCGCGAAGGGCTCGGCGCCCTCCTCTTCCTCTTCGATTTCCAAGTTGGCTGGCTTCTCTCCGACGCAAGGGCAGTCTGAGGGGGAAGAAAAACAAAAAAAAAAAACATTCCAATTAATTGTTTTCCCGCTCCCCGGGACCATCACGAATTCAGCAATTGATTACGCCATTATATTATATATATGTATACGTATAGGTATGCGCTTGTCGTCGAGTTATTTACCTTGCTGCTTTCGTAAGCCCGAGAGCCCTAATAATGCGGCAAATTCTAGATGGTTAAGTACATAGTGGTGGTGGTGGTGGTGGTGGTGGTGGTGGTGGTGTGAGTGAATTATGCAACGTGAAATAATAACAATTTTTATTTTTTTACTCTCGGCTATATTATATATTTTGTGTATGTATTGGGAAATAAATTTATGAGTTGGGTGTACACGTGCACGCGCTTTTTTCCTCACGTTTCCATGAAAAAATAAAGAAAAATGAAGGAGACATGATTATACATGACAATGCGCATGAAATGACATGGTATTATACATTATGATGTATAAAATACGTACAGGTTGATGAAATGTATGATAAAATCGTGCGTACATATTTGTCTAGCTCTCGGTGAGACAAATCAATGGGAAAACGGCTCACCTAGCTTGGGCTTATTATTGTTATTATTATTATTGACGTTATGTCGATTATTACGATAAACTTTGGTGTTGGCAAGTATTTTGATTATAGGATCGGATTAGTTTTTAGTATAAATAAATAAAGTAAATGTTTATGCAGCGCACATTTATAACCAATATTTGAGTGCTCTGGTAGAAAATGATCAAATTTATCAAGATTACCATTATCCGTCGTACACATATTTGGATTGTAAATATAGTCATGCAATAATGAAAACTTCTGTAAGACGTAATCTGTTCTTATATGTAATTATGTGCCAATACCTAAAAAGCTGGAATGACATATATTGTATTTCACAGGTGTGAAATTTAGAGTCCTGAATAATCACAGATTGTCGAGGAAAAGCCGTATTTTATATTGGAAAGGTGTTACTGAAGATAAAGGTAAAGTTGTTAAAAGTTCCTGTATGCTCCGTGACCAAAATTCTCAAAGTTTGGAGTGTACGCTTGTAAATTTTTCGAACTTTGAAAATTTTTGTACCAACACGTTTGCGTTTCATATGATTATGCTTTAGCTTTACTCCGTGAAACAGCAACAATAAAGTCATGTACAGAATTCTTTACCTCAAGTTGTCTATATGGTTATAAAAAAAAGTGATGTATGCCCGAGCAACATAAGCGTACAGATATTATAACGTTGGTCGAGTTTACATCTGGTTGAAAGATTGCAAATGCTTTACCTTGACGCGCGTAAGTTGAAAAACGATAAACGAAAAAATCGTGCGTAGCTGCGAAGAATATAATATATTATCTCTCGGGAGGGAATTTACGTTTAGGCATACTTAGTAATTGTTAAGTTTTTATTACTCATTACTTTTATCGTTATTACTATTACTTTGGTTTACACACAACATGACGCACAGCGCGCGAAGCTTACACGTATACGGACTCACAAAATTTAATATCCACATTCCGCAATATCCGACTTAGCAAAATATTCGTTTGGTTTTGGACTTGATACACTGGCGAAATCTCAAATGTTTTACTTTTTCCTTTGTTTTGTAATTTCTTCTTTTTTTTTTTTTTTATTTATTTATTTATTTATTTATTCAACAAACAAGCTTATCGAATTTTCGCGTAGCTTTTTCTCTTTCTTCTTTAATTTTTTATATCGCAAACCTAGTTTTTGCGACTCTGAAAATCCACGTAGACACGAATATCCGATTTTCAAGCGACATCGTTTGGTTGAAAAAAATAGACATCCACTCGCAACATCCCCACAGCGTAGGGGTAATGGGTATAGTTGTTGACACCTTAAGGTAGTGATTGACCGCCACATGCATTTTTAAATGGAGCCTTTATATATAGAAATACAAATTATACAGGGGTCAATCACTACCTTAAGGTGTCAATAACTGTACCGTTTATCCCTACACTTACAGCGCTAGCCAACGACAAAGACAACACATACAACACACACACACGCTGCCGAAGCTCACAAGGACGCTCTTAATAATTTCGCTCATACCCCGGATCCTAAATTGTCATGCACACTAGCAAATTAACTCGATTTGCCTTCGTTCGCAATCCCGTTGAGCCACTCGTCGATCGTGCCCGCGTTCTCCTTCACCCAGTGGATGTTGAACTTGATCGTTTCCAGGCTCTGCTCCAGCATCCGCTGGCCGCTACCCACGTCGATGTCCTTGAAGAACTCCTTCACCTGTGTACCCACACCAACAAATGTATCGGTTTTTTTTTGTTTCAAATTCACGCGCAAACATGTCGGTGGAAAGAGAAAAGATAAGGAAAGGCGGACCTCGCGGTAGTCGTACTCGGTGAAAAAGCCCGAGGTGACGACCTGTATGAGGCCGCCCATGGTGAGGGAGCCGTTGCCGAAGAGGCCCTGTATGTGCGGCCAGTGGGCCTTGAGGTGCCTCCAAGCCAGGAGCTTGCCCTCGGGATTCTTGGCGACCGCCGCGATGACCGCCTCGACGTCCTGGGGTCTGACCAGGTTCCGGTCTAGCGTCTGCAGCAGGTAGCGCTGCAACAGCCAGGGATCCGTAGTCGCGCCCAGTGCCTGGAGCATGATTCGCTTCTCGCTCGGGAATTGGGTCCTCAGGTAGGTGTCCCAGCAATGGCTCCACTCGTCCTGGCCCCCGAACTTCACCCCCGCGGCGTACACCACGTCCCGGATGTTCGGTGCTATGCTCTTGTTCCGCAGCATCCAGTCCTCGAAGAGGCCCTTTGCCGGCTTGACCACCTCCTCCAGCTGCAGGTCCACCGCAGATTGCAACACCGAGATACGCAGCAACCTGTTTGCAATGGGAATAATCGTCCAATCAGCCAGAGAGCTCCACTGACAAATCAATGTGTGCACAATGTGTATGTATATGTGGGTACTTTTTGAGGTGGGAGCCATCGTCGCTCCAGCCCACGAATTTGGTGACGGGTGTCATGAGCCTGCGGAGAAAGGCGATGTAGCGCTTGTAGCCCGAGCTCTCGCTGAGCTTGTCCTTCCACGAGTGGAGGTAGTCGAGGGCGGTGGCCCAGGGCACGTAGTCGCGCTCGTTGAGCAGGTAGAGGGACAAGCGTAGGGGAACCGTGGCGTTGAGAACCCCGGCTTCGCAGAGGGTGAAGGCGTCGTCGACGAGGTTGGCTCGGTCCGCGGGGCTGAATTTTTCGCGCTCTCGGACCAACGTCTCGATTAGCGTCGACCACATGTCGTCCGGGTACGACACCCGGTAGAAGCCCGTCTGGTTGACGTTGCACTTTATGTACTCGACCTCGGCCGGCACCTCGAACGTCACTATAATCATCATCCCGACATCGTTTGATCATCATCACCGAGTGATATATGTATTATTATTATTATGCACAGCAATCGAGACAAGTACCGTCAGTCATGTTCATCCAGACGTTTTGGATGTCCTTGGGGTCCTTGCTCGTGTAGTAGCTCAGAGGGACGTACCACTTGTAGTTGTACGGGGACTTGGGCTTGAGCAGTTCCGTGTCGTTCTCGTAGGGCGACACGAGGAACCTCTTCTGCGAGGCAGTTATCATGCCACCATCCCTCGATATCGTTATCAGAGGGAACCCCGTCTGTTGGGTCCACGTGTCCATTATGGCCTGGAAAGAACGAATTAGGTGCACCTGCCCATTGTTGCGGGGGTCGAGAAAAAGCGTATACCTTGACGTCGAAGGTCCGGTTGATGTGCTTGGTGAAGACCGACCAGAGATCGTTGGTGTCGGCGTTGGCGTAGGCGTGACCGGCCAGGTAGTCGTTGAGCCCGGCCCTGAGCGTCTCCTCGTTGAGAAAGCCCTCGAGCATGTAGAGCACCGAGGCCCCCTTGTTGTAGCTTATGGTGTCGAAGATCGACTCGATCTCGGAGGGATCCTTCACGGGTATGCTGATGGGGTGGCTGCTCGCGAGGGCGTCGAGCTCGAGGGCCGGCTGGATCTTGTCGAGGATGAACTGATCCATCATGCTCCACTCGGGCGATATGAAGCTCACGCCCTTGTACTCGAAGAAACTGGCTGCCCCCTCGTTGAGCCAGAGGTCGTTCCACCACTTCATCGTCACGAGGTTGCCGAACCACTGGTGGGCGAGCTCGTGGGCCACGACCACGGCGACCCACTCGTGGGCAGCGGTCGAGGTCTCGCGCGGGTCGTACAGGATCGAGGTCTCCCGGTAGGTTATCAGTCCCCAGTTCTCCATGGCTCCGGCGCCGAAATCCGGGATCGCTATGAGATCTGCGGCGGGGCCAAGGGGGTGGGTCTCGGATATTTGTCTAGCTCTCGGTGAGACAAATCAATGGGAAAACGGCTCACCTAGCTTGGGCAGGGGGTACTGGACGCCGAAGAAGGACTCGAAGTAGTCCATGGTCTTGGCGGCGGTTTTGACCGCGTAGTCGGCCTGGGGTAGCATCGAGGGTGCCGCGTACACGCTCACGCTCACGTTGCGCTGGGTCATTTGGGAGACGCGCTTGAAGTCGCAGACGACGAAGGCCACGAGGTACGTCGACATCTCGACCGATTCTTGGAAATCGTCGCGCAGCTGTTGGGTTCGTTTACTTTTTATTGTTTATTTGTTTGTCATATCGAGTGCGCTTGTGTGTATATACTCACGAGGCCGGTGCCCATGTAGAATCCGGCGTCCTCGGTGTTGACGATCGGCATGTTGCAGAGGGCTATGTGGAACCGGTCCCTGAATATCGATATCTTGAATTTGGCTTTGAACTGGGGCTCGTCGAAGCAGGGGAAGGCCGAGCGCGCGTACGTCGGCTCAAAGTGCGTGGTCGCCAGGTACCTATGACCGTCGAAAAAGCTTTTACACACATTAAAAATTTTGATCTCTCGTTATTGGCTCTTAATTGTTACTTACAGTAATCACATGGATTTAAACGATAGCAAACAACAAGCACAACACTAAAGTTACATTTTACAAAAAAAAAAAAAAAAAAAGTGAATTTTTGATGATGAAAAACTATGGATAAGCGTGCACGTTTTGAGGAGATGATTCATCTATGGATGTACTGTGCGAATGATGGTGGATTCCTTGTAGATGAAAGTTAGATGACAAACAAAAATTGTATAAGTTTGATTAGTATTGTGGCGGATATTGTAAATTTATGACCGTATCAGTACAAATTGGTTGACTAATTTCATCACTACTCTCTAGAGGGTTGTTAGATTATTAATTTATTTGATAAATTATAAAATTGTATTTGCTTTTACTTATCAGCAGAAAGCCTGCATCAATACATTGTAATGTAGGTAATGACCTGAGGAAATAAAAAAAAAGACATCATTTGTTTTTTATTTTTATGCATTAATGTCAATTGTGATTGCTCTATCACCCTATCGGTTTAAAAACCTATGAATCAAATATTACTCTATGCAACTAACTTTTCTCTAAAAGGATCGAGTCGTTTGGAATGTAATTAAAAAAATAAGATAAATAATAATAAACAACAACTACCGTTTACTCTACTACGACATAAATACGTATAATCCAAGTGGGTAACGTGTAGAGATAAAATGTACGTCGTGCAAAGAGTGCTATCTATGTATTGGAGAAATTACGTTGAGAAAAAAAAAAAAAAAAAAAAAGGTACGATAAGATTGCTAGATACCTTTTTTCTTTGTTGGCGTTGACGTAACTGCTGAGGTAGAAGCCCTCGAGGTCGTTCTTGAGTTTTGACATGAACCTCAAGTGGACCGTGTAGTTTCCCCTCTTTCTGAACTTGCTCTCCTCGAGCTCCAAATAAATTTGCTGGTGTTTCGGATACTCCAACAGCTTGGCGATCTTCAGCCTGTGCCCCTTTCGGTCTTGCACCATCTACGAAGACAGGTTGCATCATTCATATATACACCGCGCGGCAACACATATTATGGGCCGGTCAGTCATGCAATTTTACCTTTTCGTTTATTGTCAGGTTTTTACTGTGGAAGACGATGAAATTGGTCTCGCGATCTACGTAAAACTCGATAGTCACTTGTCCTGAAAGATAACAACCGAAACATAATTTTTTTCCACCCGATCAAATTTAAAAAATACATCACGCATCGGCTCACCTTTGACTTCCAGCGTCGTTAGATTCGGATGGATCGTGATATTGTAGCGCGTCGGATGGACGTAATTCGGTAGTCTGACGTTGTCCCACGGAAAGATCTATGGGGAGAAAAAAAAAAAAAAAAAATTGAATAAAACGACCGCAAGCACGTAAGCTTTCCAGCTCGGATCGAGAATCCCGAGACGCGCCGAATGAAAGGAGCGATCCTATAAGGTATCCATAGAGTTGCGCACGAGTGAAACAAAGACCGCGTCAATGAGACGGTGGGAAAAAAAAAGTTTCCGAGTAGGTCTCGAGAGCGCGGCTCCCGGCGATTGATTACCTGGCGCTCGGGCCTGCATGTTGTGCAGTCACGTACACCTCACGACGCGCTCGAGTGTCGATTTGCGCTCTTTCGTTCCTACTACGGGGCGATAGAGGACACATCAATCCATTGCCGGGGGTTTCGAGCATATATTGCGGACCCAGGGATTTTGTGCTTTTCCGATGCGCCGCTCAGTTTGGCAAAACCCATCATCGTTCGAGGGAGCAAATGTTTTTCAATGTCCCCACCCCCGGAGAAGGTGCTTCGAAACTTTCGTCCGAACCGAGTAGAAAAGATAATCCAATATGCGTACCTCGCCGTTGGTCGCGAAGGGCTCGGCGCCCTCCTCTTCCTCTTCGATTTCCAAGTTGGCTGGCTTCTCTCCGACGCAAGGGCAGTCTGAGGGGGAAGAAAAACAAAAAAAAAAAACATTCCAATTAATTGTTTTCCCGCTCCCCGGGACCATCACGAATTCAGCAATTGATTACGCCATTATATTATATATATGTATACGTATAGGTATGCGCTTGTCGTCGAGTTATTTACCTTGCTGCTTTCGTAAGCCCGAGAGCCCTAATAATGCGGCAAATTCTAGATGGTTAAGTACATAGTGGTGGTGGTGGTGGTGGTGGTGGTGGTGGTGGTGTGAGTGAATTATGCAACGTGAAATAATAACAATTTTTATTTTTTTACTCTCGGCTATATTATATATTTTGTGTATGTATTGGGAAATAAATTTATGAGTTGGGTGTACACGTGCACGCGCTTTTTTCCTCACGTTTCCATGAAAAAATAAAGAAAAATGAAGGAGACATGATTATACATGACAATGCGCATGAAATGACATGGTATTATACATTATGATGTATAAAAT
This sequence comes from Copidosoma floridanum, assembly GCF_000648655.2. Next base: position 2,706,767 of record NW_019379589.1, read on the forward strand.
ACGTACAGGTTGATGAAATGTATGATAAAATCGTGCGTACTGGGCACTGTACCATTTTGTGGTCCCGCGAAGGCAACGATGAGCGATATGGCGAAAAGTGAGGCGAAGACGAGCGTGGCGATGCAGAGGGCCCGCTTTTGCGAGCACATGGCCACGCCGTTTTGCTCGTAGATGTTGCGCTTGTGCAGCCCCGGATTGCTCTCGCCTGGAACAGAAAATCAAATTTTTTTTTTTTTTTTTAGTCATCTTATTATGAGTTCATGATCGTCATAATCGTCATTTGGGGGGGTCGTCTACGTTAAACGCTCGCAAACTCCGTCTCACTCGAGAGATGCTCCACTTTATTGGGCCATAAAAAGTTTTGCTCGGGATTGCTTCGAAGCAAAAAAAATGTGCTCGCATCTCGCCAGAGTCGATCGATCGAAAACGGGGTGAGCAAGGAATATTTTGTAGCAAATGTTGCTCGTACAGATACGCAAGTTAAATTTTTTATTAAAGATGATACAAAACAAAAAAAAAGTTGTAAGGGTAACTAACCAATACCAATGTATTTTTAGGTCGTGGCACATCAGGCACGGTAAAATGGCAAAAAAAAAAAAAAAAAAAAAAAAAAACAACAACAACAATACAATAGCAACAGTAGTATAAGTGTAACAATTTATCAGATGAGTAAATACACGACATCGTGTGTACTACTACGTGGCGCATGTGTAAGTTTGATCGAAAGCTTTGGTGCATCGCACGCGATGTATATATTGCCAACCGTGTAATTGACCCAGAACACGTATAGTCGCATCATTTTACATGTGAAAGCAACTCGTTGAAACGTAACGAAAAGTATTGGCGATTTTTTCCGATCCCGTAGATACCTACTTTTTAAAGACCACGTGTATAACTGTGTGTAGGGTCGTTGAGAAAAATGCGCTTGGACATCACGTGTACCTGCATGCTGACGTTTGTGTCGGTTTCTTTTCCTCTATCGTTGCTTCATTTTTGATTCGCTCCACTTTGAGACGACGCGGTCTTGATGAAAGAAAAATTCGATACAAGAGACCAAGAGGCTCTCGATATTTCTCGTCCACGCCTCGTCAAGTGGCCGTGCACTCTCGAAGACTCAATCAAAAGTCCAAAGTCTTTTCCAGACTCGTGCAGTCTTTCAAAGGCTTTTCCAGTATTTTTGATGACCGCAAGAGTGCGCGGCCCCTCGTACCTGCGCTATACTCCCATAAAATAATATAAAATGTCACACGCATAAAAATGATTTTCAAAGCGTTTTTCCACGTTAGCTTTATAAATTACTGAACACGGAGGCGAGTTAAGACGCCGGCGATCGCCTCCGATGAAGCACCGTTGATAAAAAAAGCTGGAGATGGGGGGGGGGGGGGGAAAGAAATTCGACACTCTACCGATGGAAGCTGGCAACGCGTAGACGACGAAGCCTCTCCTGCCCAACGGGCTCATAAAAAATTTCGCATCGCACCCCTTATCTCTCGCTCGCTCTTTCGCACTCGACCTCGATTTCAACGACTCGCGCTCTCGAGGCTCTGCACGAGTGTGCCACCTATATATTGCACACATCACGTGTATGTTATATACCTTGATTTTTTTTTTCCCCACTCCGCTCTTCTCTTTCTTTTCTTCAATGGAAAGAGTCGATGCGAGCAAGACACGCGCGACATTCAAATATTACGAAACAACCGCGCGTGTGTTACACGGAGACGTGGGGGGGAAGTCGGAGGTAGGGATTTTCCTTTGTTCGTGACTCCGCGGAGCGCCCCGGGTGCCGCATTAATTTTGCGACTGAAAGCAGGTTAGACACTTGACGCTCTCCTTTTTTTTTTTTTTTTCCCTACCAGGTGAAGAGCGGCATCAGAGGAAAATCGCAGAGAGAGAGAGGATTGAAAAAGAGTCGCGTTTCTCCGGTTGACCTGCTTCTTTTGATAGCAATTGGATTTATTTCGAGAGCCCCGAGCTTGAGCTAAGTGTTTTTAAAAAAAATTTTCTCCCGCGACGAGTTCCACCGCTATAGTAAACGGCTCGTCGTCGACGGCTACTGTGACATTTCCAGCGATGCAAAATCACAGTAACGATATAGTAGAAAAAAAAAAAAAAAAATAGCAGATTGGTATACCGTCCTATGTAGGTATCGGTCATCGTCTCCCCTGGCAAAAGCCATCAATCGCTCGAAATGAAAAACGGGGAGTCACGCGCGACGAGAAAGACAAATCCCTCCTCTCGAGTCTGGCTGTCTGCGGGGTTCGACAGAGACAGATTAAAAATGCAAATAGCGCCAATCGAAACGGGAGCGAGAAGAGGCGCATTGCACGTTATTGCACAGAGGAGGAGGTGGAGGAGGATGAAAAGGACCGACGGTACAGGGCAAAGGAAGGAAAGATGAATGAAAAGCCCCGACGGGGGTAAATAGAACCACGTCTCTTTCCAGGGAGGTATCGACCATCGGAGGAAAGTCATAGGAGGGAAAAAAAAAATGTGGGGGTGGGCGGGGGAAGAGGAGACAGCGGGGTTCAGTTGCAGCAGAGCGGGCGAGCGGAGGAAAAAAAAGTCGGCGAGTCATGAGTAAGTGGGCCAGCCGGTCGAACACACATTTCAAGCTTGCACGTATACGTTACAGCCATGGAGCTATACTGTCTCCCTGCCAACCACTTGTGGGAGGGGGGGGGGGGAAAGGGGTAGGCATGGTTGTATAAATTATATGTACACACGGTCTTCTGTACTACACATTCGACGTTCATCCGAGGCAGAGCCACCCCCAAGCTACACTTTTAGGTTCTTCATTCCCGGTTATACTTGACTCACAAGCTATCGGTAGGTTATGTAGCACACGGAGGTTCGATCGTCCCTTCGTTTCTATGAAGCCAGTGCCGTTATTTATGCCTCGCGGTAAACAAAATTTATTTTTCATGGCACGCCGAGAGCATCGCGATCGAGCGTCGGCTCCCGTTATTTATGACGATCGCTCTGGCCTACGTGTCGCGTGCACGTGTGCAATAGTTTCATCGCACTTTCCAATTGGAGAAAAAAAAGAAATATACTCGACCGGTTGGTAGAGAAAAAAAAAAAAAAAAAAAATTCGACCAACTTACTGCAAGAGGGAAAGTGTCAGTAGTAACAACAGGATTTGGTCAGACGTGTAAAGTAAAGTGGTGTTCACGTCTACCTACTTGGAATGGCACCTACACTACAGAAAATGTTGTTCATCCATAAGCATGATGAAATAACAAAGAACAATATCCTCTCCTCCCGTAGTTTTCGATCCCGTAAGGGCCCACTCGATACGGTACAAGTGATGCACTTCAAATTAATGAAGAGCGAACAATTATAGCTACATAGGAGTATAGGTACATCAGTAAAAACAGTCTTCAGAATGAAAACAGAAAGATGTTGAAAAAAACCAAGTAATTTTCATTTGGGAAACATTGATACATGCCTGTCCGACGAAACGTTTAGTTGTACTACTAGTTTGTCGCCAGACTAACGGGGTGTAAGGGGACACTCAATAATCCAAATATATAAGTGTATCAAAACCTGCCGGGGAAAATAAAGAGGGTTCTGTTTCAACGGTGTAACGCGATACAAGTGACACCGCTGGCGTTACACCGTGTATACGTAAGGGATGACACATCGAGATTACGTGCAGGGCAAATATCGCGATGCCCCATCAAGTTAACACACGCCGGGGGATGTATTACTGCGTCCTATGCCAATAAAATTTTCAACACTACAGTTTTCCCTCTTGTCACGAATATCCAGAATTATTTATCAAACAGCATTTTATTCATCATCTCGAAAAAGTGTTACTACTGCGTGTTATTGTATAATGGGATGGCTACAACAAACAATAATATTACTGTTACTACGCTATTATCCAAAATCAAATACTATTAGTCGTAAAAATCATACGGAAAATCGTTTCGATTTCCGGTCCAAGATAAGATATATATATATCTACACTATGGATAATACTACACCACGAAGCATGTATAATATATCTGTATGGCATGCAATAAAAAGATACGCCAAGTGTCAATGGGCACCCATAAAATAGTAAGTAGTAGCGTCAAGTGCTCATGAAATTGCCGATTTCGTCGCGTTAGTTTTTTTTTTTTTTTTTTTTTTTCACACCAGTAGATAAAACTTGAGCGCAATAAAGAAGACAAACAGAGCGGGACGAGCTATTCGAATAAACTTTCATCCCCTTGTTCAACGCGAGGCCTGTCAAAGACCTATACGTACGTGTAAAACGTATAAAAGCAAATAACGACGAGGAGCTGTGAAAAAGAGGTGAAAAAAAAAAAAAAAAAAAAAAAAGCGGACAACAAATGTGAAAATTGTCTGAAGGTGCGACGTAACGAGATGTAAAAAAATCATAGAAACAACGGATGAAGAAGAAGCGTGTGTAACCTGTGAGGAAGGCGACGTCGTCGACATCCTGCTCGCTCATAGCTAACCGGTTGGGCGGGGGCCTTTGGCGCTCCTTGTGCTTGTCGCCCCGACGATAGACGAAGCCCTTGAGCTCGCCGTCGGTCGAGGCATACGAGATCTTGATGAGGGGCTCCCTCTGCTCGGCCAGCTTACCGCCGGCAGCGACGACGAGCAGCCCACCTGCCGCTCGCTCCTCGCGCACTCGTTCACCCCGACCGAGCACCTGCTCGCTACCACCCCACCCCCCCCTCTCCCACCCTTTTTCTTTTTTTATTCCTTGGCTCCCTGACACACGCCGACGACAATGTCACGACACATGTATGTATATATATATATATATATATCGTCAACAGGTACAAACTAACAACGGCAGCACAAACAAAAGTACATTGTCATCACGAAAAAAAGGTGCAAATCACATCGCGCTCGAGGTGCTGTCGTGTGGGGATGGACGCGTGGACGGAAGCGTAAACAACAACAACAACAACAACAGTAGCAGCAGCACTCATGTGCACAGCAGTGCAGTGCCCCGGTACGGCCGGTCGTTAAGTAGGAGGGCTGGACGGGGTGAGCGGACCATCGCCGCGACGGAGTAACGTGCCGGCGTTGTCATTTCACCGGGAGCCAGCTTTAGCCCCGAGTGTTGGCCCATCGGTTGTGCTCCCGTGGTTGTCACTGACGAACGGGGACGGAATGGATCGAGGCGACTCTCCGGTGGGGCCCCCACACTGGCCGGGGCTCCATCCACGCAGCGACTGAGCCGACAGAGAAATGGCGACCTTCCGTGGAATCGAGTGGAGGGCTCCTCTATCGGGTTATTCTCTCGGCCTCCCCCGCGGCTCTACTGACGCGCTCTCCCGTGTATATCATCCAATGCACGCGCGTCCCCGTATACCTATATGACGATGTGCGTGCGCGGTGGCAGCTATACATAGCCGAGTGGGAACCAACCCCCGGATGTTGCGCGTCGGCGCGTGGCGCCACCTGCTGCTGGAGCTTGCGGGACGTTGTACCTTGTACACGTGATCTTACGAGAGTTTTCTTTTTTTCTTTTTTTTTATTTTGATCTTCGTTTTCACGGGTAAGTACAGGTGAGAGCCGATACCGATTTGTACCGATATGTCGTGGGGCTCCAGAGACACCAGAGAAGATGATGAAAAAAAGACGTTTATTGTTTCAGCCGATCGCGCGTTTTCATTATTCGCTCGTTCATAAACAATGGTCACAAAATTGTCATTCATTAGGGTAGTTTTCGCGCGTGGGTAACATATAGGTACTTTGGAACGACAAAATAGGATCCTATGTAACACCGTATCCAAAAATTGCAACGGTTTAGGGCACAACACGCGGGAATGAACAGTGGCCGTTATTCATCGACTATAAAAAATGCCGTTTTGAGCACAATGAAAATGCACAGCTATTTACTTAAAAAATAGAGTTCAGGAGTGATTGAAAAAAAGAAAAAAAAACCTATCCTCTCGACGCGTGCAGCCTCTCATCTTAATTTTTCGAGCCACTCGCGTCCAAACGAGCGCAATCGCGAGCCAGCATCGCGAACGAGTCGGGCAAAAGGCTGAAGAGCCGGAGAGGAAAATCGACCGCCTACGGGGCAGATACGATGCTAAAAGAGGGGGGGGGGAGATAACGCGTGCCTCTGGGATGCGCCGGCGGGATAACACAGGTATAGAGGGAATTGAAAAAAGAACCCCTCTTCCTTTTGCCCCCAACTTATCGCCCCTCTTTCATCTCAACCGTAGCGCGTAGCGGCATAAACGTGTTGTTTCGAGGGGCGCTTATACATCCATATTAAGTATATGTATACAGGCTGGAGCGAACTATCCGCTTTACTGAATGCACAAAAGCTGCAACTTTCTCTATGACCAACCGTAGGTACATATTTTTTGCACAATGGGTACGCGCGGTTTGCACAATGTATTAATAAAAAAAGACATTGTAATTTATAAAAACACCAGAAGTGCGTTTTACAAGTAAAACCAATCGAGTGTATAAGTATACTACGAGAAAAAACCAACGACGATACACACGCCACCGAACGGTAAGCGAGAGAAATTTTCGCAACTTTTTCTCGACGGTCGAGAGCCGATATGAAGTCGAGTATAGGAGCCCGACATCGATTTTGGTGCCGCGCGCTGGCGACGTTGCATCAGTAGAGGTGCCGCGACTTGTCAGCGAAACGCGCGACCGGTTCCATACACACCTAACGTACTTATCGAGTTTCCCCCCTCCCCCCCGGCCACAGCTTTACCACCCCCCATTACTCTATGTATTATCAAGCTCAAGCAATATATCGCTTAGTGTACCTCATTAGGGAGTGCATCCACTTAGTACTGTAATCGCCTAATAATATTGAGCTTATACGGGACACCAGAAAAAGTCAAACAGCTCGTAGCTTGTAGAGCAGGATAAAGTCGGCTCTTGGATATTACGAGCTATCGCAAAACAGGGTTGTAGGGAGCCTCGGGCAACCTGGTCGCTCGGGAGAAAAGGAGGAGGAAAAAACGCGTACGGGGTCCCATCGGGGGTAAAAAAAAAAATGAATAAATAGAGTACCATCGAAAGTGTTGTTCGTGTGTTATACATATATGTACGTGCACATGGATGTACGCGCTCTTTTGCCATCCCCCCGGGGATACGCACGTCTCCGGCACATCCAGGATCGATAGGGTGGTTCCTCGGCTCCAACTCCCCACAGCCCCCTTTTCGTAGTACCTATTTTCCTTGCTTTCCTCCAGTGGCACTTCTAGTGTCCCCTCCCCTCTCGCCCGTTATTCTTATCTTCCACGGCTGCGTGTGTATACGCAACGGAGGTATCGCAGCTACGTGGTCACGGCACAGCTACAAACTGCTCTTTTTACTCTTTCCACGTGCAGGGTTGACTCTCCGATACCGCATCAACAGTCATAATTGCCTCCGACGGAACGAGCCAATTTTCTCCGCTTTTACAAGCAGCGACGGTTTAGCCCTTCTTTTTATTTTTTATTCGGCACTATACTGTTGTGTCCGATCTCGAGCCCATATAGCTGCGGCTTTCAAAGGTCAGGGATGTTTGGGCATCGTGTGACTATATTTACCATTGAACTTTGTACTCTTGGATTGTACCGTCTAAATATTTTTACTGGCACTTTTTTCCTTAATCGGTCTCTTACGTATGGATATTCTTTTCTGATCGTGGGTAAGTATATATTTGTCGAATTCGAGAGGAAACGATATAGTACTTGAAAAATTCATTGCTAGTACTTGTACACGGAATAATCAAATAGATGGATGAAAAAGTAAAAATTTAGAGTTGACGAGAGAAATACGGTTTCTCTGCTGTGGGGGAAGGGGAAATCAAAACAACGCGGCAATTATAGATCAATAGCTGTAATTTAGCTCTTGGATGAATATATCGAGAAGCGATTTTGTTTTGTTTTTTTTCTTACTATCATTATTATTACTGTCGTAATCGTCGGACATGTAATTGATTGGAAAATCTTTAAGATTTTTTTTTTTTTTTTTATTAGTTACTAATATTTCTTTAGCCACAACATCAAAACTCCTTGATTTACGTAATTGGCATTGCTATACATACGTCTGTTTGTATGTATAAATCATCAGTGACGTCGTTCTTTAGGTAAAAATGAAAAATAAAAACACTCATGAATAAACAAATGATCAACCAGCTCGTACAAATAAATCTAAAATTACACTTGCGATAAAATTAACTTAATTTTTTAAATGTATTTTAGTAATAAAGTTTTGAAGGCGCGTGTTTTAGCACGTCACCAACACGACGATTAATCGTAACGAAAATTTTTTCACGACTTTATCGTGAGTATGTAAAATTCATCAACCAACTAAAAGAAACTGGATTTTTTTCCAGGCTTCCTTCCGTGAAGGCGATATAGATCGAATAAAATGCCTGTACTTGTACATGTGCAACTCTCGTAATGGATGAAAAGAAAAGTAAGAAGAAGAAGAAGAAGAAGAGGAAAAGTGTCGGATAACGCGTCGAATGAGCATAAAACACAAGAGCTCCGCGATAAAATCAAGCCACCGACACTGGAAGGAGGAAAGCAACTATTCGTGAGCACCTGCACTCTATGGTCATACTTTCAAAGACTAAGGACGAAATGTTCGAGTGGAGATACCTGCTTATGTACCATATATACAACAGTACACGCGCAAGGAAGAAGGAGAACGGCGTATAGGCGATCGATCGGCTCTACTACCCTCTCCTTTTTCTCCCTTCAAGATTTCCCCCATCATCACACTTACCTATATATATATATATATACGTAAGCTTTTATGCTCTGCTACACCTGCTCCCTCTCTTGGATTTTTATTTCTCGCTCCTTCAACTGGCACTTTAGAACTACTCAATTTGTTTTTTTTTTTAAGGCAAATCCCATCTTCGAGATGGTAATATCGACCCAACTCCAAGTACACGAGCAATAGACGGAAAGTTTGTTATTGGAGTGAAAAAAAAAAAAAAAAAAATAGAAAATACAAACAATACGCAATAAAAATGCCAGTTCAAGGGAAACCTTTTGTTTACATTGTTACATTAATATTAAAACAGTTTTCGAAGCTCAAAGTTCTTTTGATCTTGTACCTCGTTAGATACTCGCGTTCTGTGTCATTGTCATGCGTGCCCGTTCATGCAAAAACCAACATGTGGGACAGCACGAGTACGGTCGAAAACAAACGCGTGCTCTACTTTCAAACTATCAATTTATTTTTCCGATTTACTGTCGAGTACAACTTTTTTTTTTTTTTTTGGGCACATTCGTAAAATATACATTTTTATCACGCGAATCGAAAATTTATTCACTCATAGGGTATTACGTTATACCAAGACGATTTATTGCCCCTTCGGCTGTTGGTTGAGGGCCGACATCATTTCGTTGATGTTGAACGCGAGGAACCGACTGCATCTGCACGTGTAATCACCGACGCACACTCCGTTGGGGTAGCCCAAAATACCGCACAATTTCTTGCAAAAGTTTTCGTCGCAGTCTGAAACGGAGATAGCGAAAAATCGCGAGTACATACAATTAAATGGTCTCAATGAAAAAATTGTGGACAATTGTATGCATTACTTACTGTGAGCGCAAGTGGCGTAAGCCAACAAGGTGACGAGCAACAAAGCTGTAAATACGGCTTTCATGTCGGCGGACACTGTTTTAACGGAGAGTCAATTGTCCCGGAGGAGACTACGTAGCTTGGCAAAACTACTGGCTGTACGCTTCCCAGGTAACGCGTACTCTCTTTTATATATAATAGGGGAGCAACTAGCGAGGGATAAATACATGAGCACAAGTGCTGATGGGAATCACAGTGATGCAACAAAGATAGCGATAAGGAATAAAATAATATCACACGTATGCTCTATGTGCCGATAAGCGATTTAACCGTTGGCGTAGCTGTATCTGTACGTGCAATCGATTATACATTTCATTCCCCAGCTCTAATATTCCACAATTTTTTTCTGTATTTTATTTACCCATAGTCATTATTTTCAAATGTAAAGTTGATCACAAATAACGTAAATGTACACACACCACCAAGGAAAACAAATTGATTGAAAAAAAAAAACTTTTTTCTCATTAACTCTTGAAGAAAGGTGCAATATGTTTTAAAAAAAAAATTTCAACTATTCAATAGGTAAGTATTAAAATTATTTTAAATGAAATTTTTCTGTCAACACTATAATCCATCACAGAAGGAAATCACACTGACAACACACATACTTGTACGCACACAGAGACGGAAATGATGTTGTGTAATGTATTTGAGTTTCAAAGGGAAGAAAAAAAGAATGTTTGTAAGGTGTTAACTTGACATGAGATTTTTCGTTCGTCCAACAGTGCCCAAGCAATGTTACCCCAATGAACTCTTGAACTTGCGACCTTCCGAGGAAGTTGCATCAGGTTTATTTGAATACATTTATTTCACGCACGAGCTGTAACCAACGAATCAGAGTCACGGATACACTACGGGCTTTGTTCATCGTTCCGTGAAAATTCAATGAAAAAAAAAAAAAAAAAAAAAAAAAAAAAAACAACAACAACAATACAATAGCAACAGTAGTATAAGTGTAACAATTTATCAGATGAGTAAATACACGACATCGTGTGTACTACTACGTGGCGCATGTGTAAGTTTGATCGAAAGCTTTGGTGCATCGCACNAAAAAAAAAAATCGCACTTGGGTCACCAACATTAAATATTACGCTTCTACGCACCTACACTCGGAAAATCGATCGACCGAAAGAGAGAGCAGCGAAGGGCCCTCCCCTTTCCATGAAACCCACCATACACACCCACACAAATAACGAGACCGAGAGAGAAAGAGAAAGGGGTATTGAGCCCTTCGTGGGAACAAATGAAAAAAAACAAAAATGACAAAGACTCACCTGGCCGTTGGGCGTTCGCGGTGCCGTTCTGTCCCGGGCCGCGCGAACTCGCCGAGGTCCTTCCCAGTGGCTCCATCCGGATGACCTCGCTGCTCGTCCTACCCGACGAGGTCGTCGTTGCTTCTGGCATACTTTTCCCTCCCCTCGAGACAAATGGCTGGCCGAAAGGGTATACAAAAATAAGCTACGATGTCGACTATCCTCAAGCCATCAGCACTAGCTCCCAGGTGAAGGGTAATATATTATGGACAGCTCGAATGGCATATTTCATAAACACCTGTAACTACGGTTACACCTACTGGTTCCTCACAAATCACCTTTTCTTCCTTTTTTCTTTTTTTTTTTGTTTTTTTTTGTTTTTTTTCCAAAAGTTTTTTTCCAAAAGCAATGGACATCTATGGAATCTCAGTCCCTTTAAAAATACATGGAATCTCTTGTAAGCTCAAGCTTTAGGCAAACGTGTGCGTGGATACAATATGTAGTGTAGAAAAAATTCGACGGCTGCAGCGAGTGGCGTCGTCGTTAAAAAAAAAAAAAAAAAATTGATCCCAAAGCCACGATTAGCTGTAACACGGTGCAGGATACCTTTGTATAAGAAGGTATACCGATGAATGAGTATATCAAAAAGCCCGCAAAGTACGCGCGATGCACACGCGCTCGATATTTATATAATGGTGTATTTTAACACGTATACGTTTGGCACATTGATTGTTTTGCTCAACACTTGGACCATCACAGTATTTAGAATGCGTTGCTGTGTACTATCTACATAGGTATATTTTACTTTGATTATCCGTCATCCACATTTACAGCCGATCCTCCAACTCTGACTGTAGGGGCTTAAAAAAGGGAGGAGGAGTAAAAAAAAAAACAAAAAAAGGGTGAAACTAAAATTTGCGAGCTTATCCGCTCAGCGCATCCCCGGCGTCTCTTTGGCCGGAAGCTTTCCACCCCATTGAGCCGCCCTGGCCATTGTCTTGGTCGGCGTCTGCCGCCTCTTCTCCTCCACTGGTGCGGATCATCGAGTGGTCGCGGATTAGCTGCGAAGCGAACGTTCCGACCAGCTGCCGTTGCTCCACCAGCCTGCAAGAGAAACGCACGCGAGTTAGCCCATGGACGGTTCGGGGGGTGAAATCGAACCGGGGCATTCGAGAGCGGGGAAAATTACTTTAATTAAAAGAGCTCGGAAGCTCCCCGAGGAATGCAACGTATATCCAAGAGCAGGTTGCGGATGGGGAAACAAAACAAAGTACAAAAAGGCCTCTCGGTGCAATTGCAGGGGGGGGGGGTCGGCCGTGCTCTCTTTGTCGAATGTCTTTGTAGCCCACCGAGGGTGGCTCTGCACTTTCGCCAACAGCCACTAATCCCAGCAATAGCTCTCGACTTTCTAAGGAAACGCACGGGAGGTGGGGCCTTTTTCTTTATTTATTATTTTTTTTTTTCCACCATTTAGACGCACAATTGGTGCATTTACTCGTCTGCGCTGGCGTGCTGTATTACAGTGCCCCGTACTTGATGGCGTCTTCATTTGTGCATGTGAAATCACGTGGGTACATTATTGAGATCGCGTGTCGGTGTAATTTTAATGCCCAACCGATCGGTATATGTTCCGTGTCGAGGTGGTTTTCCGGGCGCGCTTTTCCGAGACGCGCCCACTCCTTTTTTCCCCGAACTCTATTTTTATGCTCTCACGACAGCTGTATATATACATAACATGTACGGAAACTTTTTTTTTTTTTCCCTCGTGATTTTGATAAATTAGGCCGGCCGGCTCATTGTGATCGCCCGACTTTTCCCGGGATCGGTTAAAGTATACGAGTTTCGCGTGTCCCACTTTCGCGGGCAAATTTTAAATGTGACTGTTGCCGTCGTGACGAGTGAACAGACGAATAAATGGAGTTCGCGTTGTTTGCTTCGGAAGATGTTTTCCAAACAGCCGCGAGGTTGACTCTGATCGATGAACCCCGTTCACCAACACCGTGCCAGAAATCGTCTCGATCTTTTCATGTGGTATTAGATCGACGTAATATACGTCGCGTTCGCTTCGGTCGGCCGGTATAATCCCCTGCGTCATCGACCCATTTGTTTTCAAAAATACTCCGTTACTGTCGTTTTTACGAGCTACTTTATACCCCTATTGATCAATGCTCAATGGCACAATTCCCGTTAGTATATACACATATTTATATACGTATTTCAATGCGTTTTAACATTAAAGAAAAAAAAAAAAAAATGGAGCACCGGCGCGAGGTCGCGAAATTAACGCGAAAAACGATACGGAAGTATAATAGCGCGGCCCGGATATTCCATTAACTGTGCCGGAATGCGTTTGCGGAGTCGTCTCGTCGTCGCTTTTCACAGAGCCGGTGCAAGTTTGCGTTTGCACTCGACTCTGCTACGGCGATGGGAGCCTGAAATATATTTCGGCCTTTTTCTAACTCTCGCTGTACAATCCATTTAATTATAATTTTTCCAATTTTATTTCCTTTTCAACGCCCAATCACCTGCTGGGTGATGCGAGCTCATGTTATTTTTGAGAGTCATTACAAATGTTGTAACGTCAAGCTCATATGATTTTACGTTTTCTCTACATTGAGTAATACGTATTTCTTTTTTCTTTTTACAAACTTTTGCAAACTTTAGATAAAACCTTTTTTTTTTCCTTGCGGAATAACGTACCATATTTTGTTGTTAAACGCAACAATTCACTGACGTTTTTAATGTAAAAATCGCTAACTTGAAAAAAAAATCTTGAAATTACAGTAAAAATCAGTGCCGAAGGTGAGTTATACGTTGCAACTGCGTTATTTCAACTCGAGGTCGCGATCTCGCGGAGTAATAACAGACTGGTCGACATCGATACAATCATGCCCCGGGTAGGTACTTTTTTTAAAATTTTTTTTTACGCCGCACGAACAGCGAACTAAATCCATACGCTGTACACGACAAGCGTTTTTCTCGCCTGATTGGATCGTGCGATGTATTTTTCGACGATCGACACTTGTCAGCCGAGCAATTATTTTTTTTGCCGCGCAACGCGTACTCGAACCGTTTCGAGGTGCGATATCATAACGTGTTTTATACGCCACATCTTTTTTTTTTTTTTTTTTTTTTCTCTTTTTCTTAATATGTTACCACAAGTATATTTTTAAAACGCGTGTGATTCTTCATAATCTTTCAAGTCGACTGCTCAGCCAAGTATTTTTCGGTTCAAGTTAAACAGCAGTGGGAAGCTAATCTTGACGAATACACGCGAACAAGCCGGTCTAGGTATGTATTTAAAAAACACGCGACGAAACTAAGCGCACTATCGTCACTAAATACGTGCTACTACTCTGTACAAGGATTTTTTTTTTTTTTTTTTTTCAATTCTCGTGGAAAATTCACTTATTGCCGTGCGATTGTTGAAGTTACGTTCGCACAATGTCGCGAGTGCACTCGAGTGGAAATCGGTGCAATTGCCACTTTGGTGGAAAATTACACAACAAGTGCGTAACTTTGTTACCTTATTAATGCCGATACAAAGGGTTTGGGGACAAAAAAGAAAAGTACGGGGTATACTTGGCCCTCGACTTTTGCCTTTCAAATGCTTCAAGTGGATTCATGTATCCAGAAAACATGTAGTATTTATAACGAATGGAAATTGAAACGAGGTATAAAAAATAAGACGAAAGTATACCCATACACACAATCACCGATAGGAGAGCATCTAGGACGTTGGTGGCGACGAGCGATTTGGGCAGAGGGTGAGGGTCGAATGTTGAGGATAAATCACCGGAAGAACCATAACGACGCGGTACAGTAGGTATAGGCACTACACCAGGAGCCATGCACACGCCACGTCCAGCGGTAACCTTGAAACCATTAGGAGACATGCATGTATTTTAGCTACGTACTCGTCAGCCAATCGGACCCGAGAGGTATACATCGCCCCATGCGTCAACGGTACATTGCCGGCATCACGTGATGGACAACTATTCGAGAGACATTTGTTATATACAGAGGAAAAAAATAATAAGAAACATCACGTCTCGCGATAACCGTATAATGAAGATGGTACCTCCAGCTCTGGCACCCCTTTCCATGCTTACACGGGGAGGGGGTAATAAGCATAGTGGTGCTTGCGAGTACCCCCCCCCTACACCAGTCGAAATTCGATTGTGTATGTATATACACACGGGGCACTCGTTGGGGAATTGGCCTCGCGAGTCTCCCTCCCTCGAGTGGACCGGCTCGGTTTTTTAATCTTCGCGCCAATGGATTCCCATCGCCTCTCGTCTCTGGCGAGGTGAAAATGCTTTTTTTTCCCCCACCCCCTGATCGAGCAATGTTTTTCATCAACCGTACAAGTATACCTGCCGTTTGGGACTCCCTTCTTATTTCTCCTTTTTTGTTTTCGATTGAAAAGCTTCCTCGGCATTATGAAGTCTCGCGCACGCAAAATAATTAATTTTACAAAACAATGTGATGCGTGTGTGTGTATACATATGTGCACTTTAGTCATTTTCCGTGCATATAATGTGCGAAGCATCTCCCCAACACTGGTGGATCCCTACTAGAGGTAAAGGACACCTATTTGTGCAATCCCGTTATTGCACCACTTTAAGTATAATATACCAAGAGAAAGAAACAATCTCTGGAGCTACCCCTTCGCTTACCTGTGCCCCCTCGATTGCCGCTTCGATCACCAGACACTTGCCCGATAGCTGGACCACCGGAGCGTTCACACCACCACCAGGGGGAGGGGGGGGAAAAAAAAAAAAAAAAACCAACAAAAGTTCGTCAACGTGGTAAGGGCTAAACGCGCGTTAAGTGACGGCCGGTGCTTTGAGCGTCCAAGCGCTCCACACTAGAACTACTAAGCTACTGGCTCGCCACAGGTCGCGCGGGGCGGCTGTGCCTCCCAGCGCTACAGTGCTTGCGCCGACTCTGCTCTCACACACACTCACACACACCCGATGTATATAAATACACGCGTGGAGCACAGATGGAAAGGTAGATGCGCGGTACAACGACCAGCCAACCACCCGGCCGGCAGTTTCACGTATACACGGCGATGCTCATCCGGCCCGGGGGAGCGACAAGGACGCCCGTGGTACGAGGGGGGTAGCCGTAGCTATGGTACAAGGGATGGTTGGCGGAGGAGAAGGAGAGACCGAGTCAATGAGCCCGCGAGGGGGAGAAGGACGAGTGATGGATGAGAAAATTTTACAAGCCATAGCGAGAGAGGAGGACCCCGGGGGGGGGGGGAATGGAACGGATCATCGGAGGGTGCGTGGATTATACGTACGTGTGGGTGCCTCTGCCGGCCGGCCGGGCAAAAAAGAAATAATCCATGGACATTTGGATGCCGCGTGGCGGGACTAATTAGCGGCTTTTTGGCTGCACCCCTCCCTGCGCCCCCCCTTTTTTTTCCTCCCTCCCCACCGATAAATAATCTCAACTATTTTGTCATTGTATTGCAATACACATTATTGAGTTTTAAATAACATGAAAGCCCTCGCTGTTGTTGAATGAAAAGTAAAATTTCCTCTGATGTGCAAGTCTAAACCGCTGCACGTATACTCAAAGTAGGGACCGACAACAAAGATAACAAGGAGCTGGGAGGGAGGGAAGGAGAGAAGAAAAAAACCAAGTGGTAAAAAATGGCCCGCGCTCCCCTGCACGAGAGAAACAAAGACCGGTATTTTTTCCCCCCTACAGGCATGTCTCTCGCTCTCAGTATGTTGGGTGCATACACAACGAGTGTATCGGAAGAGATGAAAAGAAGAGGGAGAGTTGGCGACAGAGACGACATCGCTCAGCCACAGGTTGCGCGTCTCCGTTCCGTCTCGGACCCACATGTATAATGTCACATATAGTATATTTATATATTATATACGTACACACGAGGTAAAGAAGCAGTGGCTCGCGAAAAGGGGGGTCCGTATTTTGCCGGCGCCCCTGGAAAATCTAACTTCAACCCATATACGCAGGCTCGCGCGCGCCCTTCTTTTCACGACTATATAGACGTAGGTCGTGTTGTGTATGGGTATGTATGTATAGAGTACGGGGGGAGGGCGCCAAGCTGGCTAGCTCGCTCGGCCGTGGATTCTGCGCGCGAGTGCCAGACTAGCCCCGACGTAGCTGCAAGGGGGAGAAACCGGGCCTATCTACATCGCCACGCATCTGCGACTCTAATATATTCGCGTGTCGACCTCGTAACTATTTCTTTCCCCTTTTTTTTTTCACCACATTACATTTTTTTCTCCCTGCATTATCAGGTCTGAAACGCATTTTTTTTTTTTTTCCTTTTTGTTTTTTCGATAAGAAAAACCTTAACTTATTACCAGGGTCGATAACGCGATTTTTTTTTTTTTTTTTTTTTTTTAATGGACTCGTGAGAAAACTTGTAATGTACGGCTTACTTGCGGTCGTATCAAAAATTATCTTGAATTTACTACGGTGAGTTGTTGTACCTCGGCTTCCCCAAGTGGATTATACGATGGTTTCCCCCTTTGGTACTCGTTTTTATTATTCCTTTTTTACAATTATTCATAATACAACAATAGAGCAATAAGTATTTTTATCAGAATCAACAGTAATAGAATTATATTTTGTAATTTTTTTTTTGTCATTAAAAAACGATCTTTCTGTATAGATTCAAGAAAGGGAGAGAGAGAATATAAAAAAAACAAATATTTGCGTAGGAACAGTCAGATATCGATACGGTAATTACTTGTTTGGGTGACGAATACGTAAGTCAATCGGAAAACTATGGATAGCCTTTATATACAAAAGCCGAATCATACTTATTTCAAGGTATGTGCCCAACTGATTGCGGATGAAATGATTCAAAGTATTAAATTGCAAAAATTTTTTTTTTTTTCACGATGATTTGTTTCGATTTATATAAAAATTCATCAACTGTGCCTTTCTAGTGATAATCCACGAGCGCAGCAAAATCGAGAAAGTCCAAGCTGCTAACCTTATTTCAAATAAACCGACAACGCGATACACAATGGCCAATTATATGCATGTATATTACGTCGAGTACGTTTACACATGAAACGTATACAGAGAGTCATCTCGATGTGTTGTTGATTGAATTTATCTTTGAGAAGATAAGAGCAGAGCAACGGGTATATATATATGTGTGTCCGCGTGTGCGCGCGACGCGCTCAAACCGCGGAAGGTGGGATCGGATCACGGTTCACGACACAACAGCTGTACACTCACGGAAGAGATCGTTAACAATTCAGCCATGCACGGGGTAAGTGACAAAAGCTTTTGGAATTTCAACAACTACTTACAACTGCATCGAAAACATTTATCGTTATTTTATATTTTCGTGACGAAAGCCAAACTTTTTTTATATACAATCCATCAGAGCTTCGATTCGTAGATAACCTTACACCAGTTTTTTCTTGTTTGTACCATTAGATGTCATTTCATTTTGGTTTCCGGGAGGTCATACTCTTTGACAAATGGAGAACGACGGACTTGACGGGCATCCTTTGGTCCATGATTGGCATCATCGTGATGGGAGTGATTTATGAGGCTTTGAAAAATTACAGGTAACTTGAGAGAAACATTGTAAACGATTGAAAATCAACACGATATGAGCTTGCAACATAAATTGCTTTTTTTTATTTTTTTTTTTTTATTTCAGAGAGTACCTCAATTTCAGGACTTCTGTTCAGAAAATGACAGCGCCAAGGAGGTAAGGAACAATTTTCACTTGTATTTGATCAAATATTAAATAAAAATACCGTATTTCGCAGAAAGAGGATGTTCTCGTCGGTACACGTTTTCCAAACTGTTCTGCAAGGATGCCAAGCAGTGCTGGGATACTTTCTGATGTTCATATTCATGACGTACAACGTGTACCTGTGCATCGGCGTCGTTGTCGGCTCGATGCTGGGCTATTTTCTGTTTGGCTGGAAGTACGCGAGGTGTGACGTCAACGAGTGTTGTTCGTAATTTCTTATGTTTTTTTTGTATACTAAAAATTATATTACGAAAACAAACATTGGGCCAAATTAATTTGAAGACCGTGTGACAGACCGCTGCAGGCTACGACACTTTTTTAATACACTGCCTTGCTGGAATGATAGAAAATTTACGACAAGATGTGCAAAAGCAAATGTGGTATCAGCATGATGGGGCTCCTGCAAACGCAGCTCGACCCGTTAGTAATNAAGAAACCCTCGAGATTCTTAATCTTAAAGCAAAACCAGTGACTTTCTCAATTGTGAATATCATTGTGAAAAGAAGAAAAATTCATGTTTTCCTCATAAATCTGTACACTCAATGAAAATCTCGAGTGAAAAGCGTTGCGTGGTTTACATAAACGCTCGGTTTGAAATCTGTACTCTCACGAATTGAACGATAAGCCAACTTTATCTTATCGATCTTCTCCGTCTCGCTTCTTATTTCGTTGTACGTTTTACCGTCGCCCGTAATTCAGGCTCTTCTGCCGCTGCACAACTTATCTTCCACGTGGAACGGATGAAGAAAAAAACATAGTATCGGAAAACAAACGAAAACAAAACCAACTGCAGGGCTTTGATGAATGGCATAGTTTTTTCTTTTTATTTTTTTTTTTTTATCTCCGTCAATCTACTTCTTACCTTTTGTTACGCGCTTCTCTGTACTTGTACGTCCACATAGATAACGTATAGTTCATCCGTGTGAGATGAGAAAAATAAGTGTCTACGCTGTTTTCTTTGGCGCGAGATTGGGAATTTCCTCTTCTCTTTACGCCAGGGGATTTCTAAATTTCTTTGAAAAGCTATGAAAAACTCCACAGTTCGGTATAAACTTTCCTTATTTATCCGAATGCGGGAATTTCAGGAAAAAAAAAAAAAAAACAAAGTTAGCATCGACTACTTACGATTGATCTATTTTGCATTTTCATCCGGATAATGTTCGCTACGTGGCTGTGACACGTGCTCCATTGAGATTAATGTTTCGCAATTTCTTTGAAGCGTACAAATACCGAAAGTAAGTATATAGCAAACAATAGGAATACTGTGTTCCCGAGAGCCAGGAAAATATTGACCATCTGTTCGACACTTAAAACTTGAATCCCATGTATAGCTTATGGACGATGCAAGATAAGACATTACATGTGCCGTAAAATTCAAAATTGATTGAAGCAGCGCAAATGAGCCACTGATTGCAGGAGAGCACTCGAATAAATTCGCAGTCGTAATAGCCGGGGGAATTGTTCACGGTAAAGCTAGCGTGACTCCAAATTGCCCCCTACAAACCTTCTTTCGAGCGGTGCCCGGCAAACCAGGTCACCGACGCGTCGTTGTAGAGCTCGTATCCTCATCTCAGGGAAGAAAAAAAAATTAATTAATTGACGCGGGAACCTCAAAGAGGGGAAGGGCCCGCTTGACTGTGGGGGAGGAGGCTCGAGCATTTTTCCATCCCTGCACCTCCACACGCAACAAAAACGCAGCCCCTTGCACGTGCTCACCGGGGGAGGGGGTAATCAGAGCTTTAAAGCTCGGCGACCCGACACTTGCACGTGCACACCCAGACCCGAGCTTTAAGTTGTATATTTGTTGTTCCCTCGTTACTGTAAATTACACACAAGTGCATTTACACATACATATCACTAGAGGCGCGATGCTACGAAACTTTTCCCAAACGTCGTGCATAATTGAGCTTCCAAAAGAGAAACAAATGAGCCAACGGGGACGGGATTAACGAGTGATGAGACATTTGACCTACACGCGCTTGTACCCGTGCATCATGTCCTTTAATGTTTTATGACCCACGTGCGAAGATCGCCTATGGTTTATGTACTTGTATAGGTACAAATAGCAGCTCACCCGAGCGCGCGTGAAATATTCAGAGCCACAGCCTCGGGGAGGAAGTACAGTCGCATGGGGGGATGCCTCGTGGATTGCAAGAAAAGCGATGGGGGGGGGGGGAAAGGGAAAAAAAATCGAATCGGGGATCGAGAAGAGGTTCAAGGAAGCCCGATGCGGTCCGTGTCGTCGGCGACCCATCAAAAGCAAGGTTTTCCCCCCTCGGTTTTTCTCTCGGGCGGGCTGGGGAAAAAGGGAGACGGATGGATGGTGTAACAGAGGGCAGGACTACCCCTGCTGGTCGATAACCGGCGTCGGCCGGATGGAGCAAGAGACGCGCTAAGGGGGCGGGGACACCGAGGTGCGTGAGGGTGATTTTTCGCCATCATCGCGATATTAATAGTTTGCGTACATAGTTTTTCCATCACTTTTCGCACTTTGTTGTGTACGCCCGAGTTTGATGACGTTGCTTTCGACCTGTCCCGAGAAAGGGAAAATCGGTATCAGTCGTATAGTTGCACATTTTTGTCACTTGCAAAGAGATTACTCAAAAAATTAAGTAACTCGAATCCATGCAGAAACGTCATTTTTTATGATGCTACACAAGTATTTGGATGTGTCTTTCCCGCGAGATTCCGACGACAAACTCGGGGATCGGAAAATTTTAATTTCGGAAAACCTTTTTCCATCGAAAGCTTTTGTCCTCTGGTACCACAAATGAAAGGCGGAAAGTCAAGGGGAAAAAAAAGGAACACAAAGTCGACTTGTCATGAAAACCAGTCGTCAATTTTTTGGCAACAGTCCATGCAACATTCGTCCCCTCTATACTCCAGACGGCTTTTGCTTTTTTTTTTTTTTTTTTTCTACGTGTACAGCCTCTCTGGGAAACTGGAATTTACAACTTACAGTGAAAAAACACTCGGCAACCCTGTTGCTCCGCAGGGGTGGTGAGGTTTTTTTTTCCCCTTCATTAAATTTCTCTCGGCCTAGCCGTGGGTTTTTTCACTCCAACTTGTTACATGCTCCCATATGCTCCGGTAATGCTATTCATTTTGTCATATTCCATACAATCCGAGCTCGACGTGTTTTAATTAATGACATCTTCCGACCTATTTTCTTAACAATGTCCAGAGTCAGTTTTTTTTTTTTCCTCATTACAGGGGATGAGCGTCAAGTTTTGCCTCTTATGGCACATTTTATTCATTTTGCGTGTAATAACGTGTTTTTGCGCTTCAATTTTGAATTACTTTATGATAATATTGTGAAAGTGACACATCCGAGATTTATAACTCTAAATTCAATATATAATCTTGCAACGAGCATAAATTATGGGTATTAGAATAATAGATATAGATATAGAAATAAAAAAATAAAAAAATAAAAATTTACTGCAAAACTAGGAGCTACTAATGGTAAACTGAATCAAAAAAATTGAAAATTATACAAGAAATCACCAAATTATTTTTCAGGTTTTAATACATCTCGTATGAATCAAACAGTTTTATTTATAATTTGTTACTCGAGGTTCCAGTTGGCTCTTAAAAATTTTTCAAGCCATGAGAACCATCTCGTGGATAAACTTGCAAGCCTCCAAGGGGAAACGTATCGACCGAAATTGTAGACACGCCAAGTTCATTCTTGAGCTTCGCAACAGATGCCAGTATTTCTTTGACTTTTTCGAGATCTGAATTACTCGAGGTTGGTAACATACTCGACTGCTCGTATGCATAATAGCCCCATCAATATTAGCCAAAGGGACATTTAAAAACTTTAAAATATGATTTTTGTCGCAATTATTGGCTAATATCAGTAGCTTTTAGCATTTAGAATACTGGTGAGAAAAAAGTTTACCAAAAGCACAAAACATATCTCAGCTACGCAGGCAAAGATCCGAGTCCCTAACAATCAATTTTGCATATTAAGTAAATAAAATGTCACGTCCCTAATTCCAGAAAAAATTGTACTAATCACAAGATGCTTGTGGTATATATAACATAAATCATGACCGAAGATGAGACGAACGGCGCCATGGGGTGATCATCTCGTGATACTAAGTATATACATCGTCGAGAATAGGTCACGTAATTGACACCTCGTACGAGAAAGTCGGAAGTCACAGCTTTTTGATTGGAAGTGAACGTGTGAATACGTATACAAACATATATGAGTATTATAACATGTAAGGTCCAAGTGGCGGGTGAGATGTGGGCTAATTATCAATTTTAGTGGTACCTCGATTACTTAATTATGTACAGAGCTGGTGGTTGCTCAGATCGGCTGCTAAGATTAAATCTGCAATTTGACTGGTTGACCGGGGATCATCGCACATGAGCGACCAGGGTATACAATGACAATAATAATACAGCAACACCGGATTAATAACTTTTTTTTTTTTTTTTTTTCATTTATGTTATCGTACTTTGAAGTATCTTTTATTTTTTTTTTATTAATTTACAGCAATTTTTGTCATTTAGAGGGCTAAGATAGAGTTGTCAGGAAAAACTTACGTCACATTTCAGATGCAAGACTTTTAATATTTTGTTGTAATAAAACATTTTGTTAGGTAATAAAATATATTTTGTCCAATTTAAAACGGTCTTTGTTGCTGAAAGCGTCAGATTGCGATGACGTTGCAGAGAAAAATGTAATTTACGAGTTTTGTGTTATCGACATCATTTCGTGGAATGTTTATGTCTTATGTAGGAGGCAAAAAAAACATTTGTTTTCGTACCTTTTTGCTCGTATTCCACATAACCTTTTGTTTATTCTATACGTAAAAAAGTACAAGTCAAGAAAGGCGTATTTTTCGAGAGCCACAACCATCGTACGATTATTCATCTTAAAAACCTCAATTTCTATACGTAGAAAACAAGCAAAGTATACAAAAAGCCTTTGCGTTTGACTATATTTCACATTTTTCCCCGATATCTTTCGCACCATTGACGAAAACGCGAATCATTATTTTTTTCTCATGAGCTCGGTCAATATTCCCTATTTGACGACACCACTGTGTCTCTTATAAACCATAAAATTCTCGTACGAGGAAAAAACGAATCAACGATCCAACAGGCGGCAAACCCGATTCACAATACTCGCAAAAATTTCGAACCGGTTTTAAATAAGGGGTAAAAATTTGTTTCACACGCTTGAATAACAATTTCACAAATGGTTAAATTGCTTGCTCCTGTAAACAAACACGATACTTTTATGTACAATGAATCGCGCCTCTACTATCATTTAGCCGCTGTAGTACACACGGGCGCGACATATTATACCAAGAAAAAACGCGTTGATAAAAACTAAAGCAAACAAATCGAGATCGACCTTGTGAAATGGACAACACGCGTCCGGAGTTTGGCCGCCGCTGTACCCTACACGGAAAAAGAGTCAACGCGGGAGTTGTTTTTGAGTCCAAAAGAAAAAAAAATGTGTACGAAATGGAGAAACAAAACGAAATCTCAGTCCGTTTGAGGGGAAATAGAGAAAGAGCAGCGACAAATGGGGAGGAGAAAAATAAGAGAATACCGTCTACGCGCTGCACGAAAAATAAAAAATAAAAACGCCCGCGCGCCTCGTCATCCATCTGCTGCCGCGGAATTCAGATGAGAAACCCATAAATCTCACTCCTCGTGTCTTCCTTGGGTCGATTTCTCTTCCCTCCATCGGTGCTGGGTTACGTCGACGTTGACTCCTTGGAATCAAAGAAAAATCAAAACAAAAGAGCACACAGCTACATAATTATATACGCGACGCGCAAGAGCCGTAAAAAAAAAAAAAAACGACACGACGATGACGCGTGTGGGTGCGCTCGTGTGTTACATTGCGAGGATCATTTTACGTGTTACATGTACGGCCTAGGGGGAATCGTTTGTCTAACATTTTTATGCACTCGTGCACCCGATTGTTTTATTGAGCGCAATTTAAGAAACACGTGTGTATATTTAGATAATCCAACGCGATTTCCCTCTCCCCCCCCCCTCACCTCAACTGTTCATATCGTGCCTATATATTCGGAAACACGCAATGACAAAAGTAGTCGTGCAATGATAAATTCCGGCTCGTAAATTTTTTCCATACGCATTCCTATACTCGGTGGTATGTGTATGTATATATTATGTTAGACGTACAGCTGAGGACGTGACTGTAATAAATGCAGGTGTGCGAATAAGAGCAACAACAGTAAACACGTGCCTATACTCATTGGAAATGGCATATGCCCGCATTTATAGATAATTTAGCGAACGAAAATATATTTGGTTGCACGTGGGTATATGGGTACAACAACAACAAGCGTATCTCAGGGAGTTGGTGGAGATAAGGGAATTGAGAGGCACATTGACAGACTCATCACGGCCCGAGGAACCTGAAAAAAAAGGGGGAAAGAGCGTATTTGCGTGTTATGAATTTATCGATACTATAATCACGGCGAAGCTATACGTCACCCGAAAAATCTAACGCGCGAAGAGAGAAAAAAAAACACACCCAAGTCTGGAAGCATAAAAGCGTTACACCACATACTTGGCCCACACACGCAGACTCGCTTTTAAAATCGAAAAGAAGCGTACACCTCACCTTGACCCTTGTCGGGCTGAGAAAGCGCCGTGACGTCATGCATATATAAAAAAATTGCGCGCCACGATATAACGCGACGTCACTTGTACACGAAAGCCCAAACATGTGTGATGGGCACGCGCACATTTATACGTGCACCCATATACGTAAGTACAGCATAAAAAAAGGAAAAAAAAAAAAAAGGAAGGTGGGGCAGGAGGGCGTCGCGTGCGCGGACGCGCTTATCGCGATATGATCGACACACGCCTTTCTGCTGCGTGAGTGCGGACTACATTGTAACCTACCTGTGTGCAGGCTCTTGGACTTTTCTCCCTTGCCCGGACCGTATGACCTTTACGACTTACCTTTACACAGCCTTAACTCCTCATTACGACGCTTATAATCTCGGGTACACCTGATTTGATGGAATTCACCCTCAAACTTACCCCTTTTCCACCCTTGTGCTTTTTTTTCCCTCCCCCACTCGTCCTTTTCCAATGACTCTGGACTACCCGAGTTTTTCTCTCTCTATCTATCTATTGCACACGTTTTTGCGGACAATCCAACTTGGAGGCCTTGCCCAATCCAAAAGATAAAATGCATGTACAGATATAAGAGCTTCGGAGATGATTTTTATATCTATTATTTAATGGAAACGAGTACATATGATGTCTTTTCTATTTTTTTGTAGCCCCAAACGGAAGAGTTTGAGATTACAAATAATTTCACGACAAAATATTATATACTCGATGATTACAACGTGTGAAACAAAAACATTGCGTTGTATGTATGCAATTAGTGCGTGCTTGTATATGATCGAATGTGTGCGTCGTGGTTACAGGTATAGGTACGCGGAGAGTGAAAAAAAAAAAAACATAGGGAGATTGCAAAAGAAATCCCGTGTCCTGTACGATAAATCAGATGTCGGACGCCCAAGGAATGGATGGATAGTTGAGACGCACTTGCGATCGGATCTGCATCCCTCTTTTTTGCTTCTTGTTTGATGTGTATTTTTTTTTTTTTTTTTTTTTGCGCATACTATTTTTACTGCAGAAAATGTTGATAAAATTTCAATGTCGTAGAACAACCTATGAAAAGCAAAAATAACGCAAGTAATAATATTAAGCTGACGAAGCCCCAATGTTGTCTTTTCTATGAATGATCCAACGACTGCAAATAATTGGTCGCGTTCGATTATTGGTAAAAAGAGCTTTGATGATTAAATCATTTTATCGAGTCTTTTACTTGTACGTTCAACTTATTTTTTTTACTCTTGCGATGAAAAAAAAAGTAAATATGGAATTTTTGTTTTGCATCATTGATTGCCAAACTTTACGATAACACGCGTGTAACGTATCATACGAATGAAATACCATTGTAAGTAAAACAGTTTTTTTTTTTTTAAATTCAGTTATTTAGAGGACAAGCATTGATAAGACATAAGTATTTAAATATAAAAAAAAAATAATAATAATAATGATAAATCATCGAACACTTTGGAAAATACGTGTGCACTCGAGGGACGCAATACAGCGCTATGAAGTTTATTTTCATTGGATTTCTGAGCTCCGCTGGTGATAACCGCTGACCCCGTGACGTATCATCTGGCTATGACATTCCGACGCAACAAAACATGTGGCGGATCGACGGTGGCCAGCAGTTCCGAAGAAGCAATTCAAGATGAAAGAGCAGTGGAAGAAGTTTGATGGGGATGGTAAGAAAAAATTCCACGACTCTCAGCCAAATTCCTCCCTTTTACCCTCACTACGTGTTACCTGCATGACATAATCTTTGGACCCAAGCACAAACAATCGAGGTCATTTTTTTTGTTTTTGTTTTGTTTCTTCCAGCCAAGCTGTTGGTAAACGTGGAAGAGGGCAGGCCCGTGATCGAACTGCCCGTCTCGAACAAAGCTACCTGCTGCGAGAGGCTCTCGACCGTTTTGAAGATACTCGCATTCACGGCCTCCATAATCATGGTGACTTGGGTCGCGACCATCGTATACGCCTACTACTACCACCAATCGGCTCTAAAGTTGGACGGCGATGCGTTTGACGTGAGCCACGACTACAAGTCGGGCTTCGGAAACGAATTGTACCTATTGGGGAAAGAAGGCAAGCAGGTGCCAAATGCCCACCACGAGTCGGGGGAGGAGTCGCTGTCCACGGAGGAGCCAAACCCCAACAACCGAACGCTGGAAGATTGGAAAGAGGCGGTTGATAAAATGATGAAAGTGAAGGAACTGTTGCAAGGAGTGACCGCGGAGGGCACACCTGGAGGAAGCGCCGAGGGAAAGACACCGCGGGAGAACGACTTTTTCGACAAGGCTGTATACGGGATCGTTCGCAGCGCGATACCCCTGGTCGAGGACATCGAAGAAAACGACGATGACGACAAAGGCTCGGTTAAAACTCCCGAAGCCACAGACGAGGCGCCTGGAGATTCCCGGAAGATGGGCAAGACCGAGGATTCCAAAGAAGTCGCCAATGTGCTGCTACAGCTCGTGAACCTTATTGCCCCGTACGAGGTGCCGAGCAGCGAGGAGTACACCAGTCTCAAGGAGCTGGACTCGCGAAACAGTACAACCGGCGCGGTACAAAAGGCTTCGGACGCCAAGACGCTCATGTCCAAGTACTTGGAGCCCATTGTGGGTGAGGACGGTGAGTTGCTCGCGTGGTACTACCTCGGCGGGATCACCGACGCCGAAAGGAAAGACCCGCGGAACCTAAAGCTCCACACGGCCAAGTTACTGTACAGCAGCAACATCGCGGAGTTCCTCGAGGACATGAAGTCGGTGTTGGAATCGTTGTTGCTCGACACGGAGTTTGTCCGGGATTTCAAGCTCCTCTTGGAGGGAAGATTGAAGCTCGCGAGTCCGGTTGATCCCACATCCATGCGGTTCCGCATCGTGGACAGGATCGCGACGAAATTCAACATGAACAAACTGGTCGAGGAGGATCCCAAGATTGTCGGGGTGTTCTCGAGGATGATCGAGGCCAACAACAGGCTGGAGCTCGGGCGGATGTACATCAAGGTGGGAGAGGCACTGTTCGAGAACATTGGACAATCGAGCCAGGAGTTTTTCGAGGAGAGCCCGGAAGAAGCCGAGAGACGGCGGCTGGAGGTTTTGGCGGCGATCAAGAAGGTGGGCGACGACGACAAGGGTTCAGCGGAGGATGGGACGGTTGGGGAGGACAGCATGCCCGTTACCGAAAGCATTTCGGAATTGGTTGCCCAAGAGTCGGAAGAGGAGGATCAGTCCGTGGAGGAGCCGTCGTCGACCGTCGCGTCGCTGAAGGAGGATGAGGTTGTGGAGGATGCGGGGGAGGGCGTTTCGGCCGAAGACACCAACATGAACGAGTACCTGCAGGTTTACGGAGACTTTTACGACTAAATGCTGACCGGAGCCGCATAGTGATTTTTGTAAAATATATAAACACCTTGTAGTCGAGAGACGAGGGATCGTTTTTTTTTTTTTTTTTTTTTTTTTTTTTTTTTTTTTTTTCGGGGTAAAAATAGCTTAAATTTTTTTTTTTTTTTTTTTTTTTTTTTTTTTTTTTTTTTTTTTACAGTGCGATACATGCATATACATTATTCTTACGTTACTCTGGTTTTATTGAAATGATTACTTTTACCCTCCACTTGAACATATCGGCATAACTCTGACATGCCGATCGAACGATCGGCGTGTGGGACCCCAAAAAAAATGCCTCGATTCGCTATTTTACGAAAGATAAAAGCACAAACTTCCTGTTTTTCACTGCCATTTTTCCAAAGTAGGCACGTGTTTCGTAACAGTTGAAGAAAAAAATCTCGCAAAAGCTCGTTCGTCGAATCGTTACGTCACTTTTAGAAAAAAAACAACGATCAGACACCGAAAGGCGAAAAAAAAAAAAGGGGGGGGGGGGGCGATTTTTCTCTCGAGATTGGCGTCGCCGGCAGAACCGATAGAGCCGCTGACCCCGAGGCACCGATAAGAATCGCGCGACTCCGTGGGAACACCTCTGGAAGTGTCAATGTTTTGCGCCAGCGACGCAGTAGCACACGCTCCACCAGTCTCGCCTCTCGCCCGGCTCCAGCTGAGGTTTCGTACTTTTGCCTAAATTACTCCGGTACATTAACACGAATCATCGAGTGCCGTTAATTGCGCAACGGTCAGTCTTTTGTTCGTCCTCGTTTTATCTCGCTCGCGCGGAAACGCGTTGGGTCATTCATCTCCGCTCGTCAAAAGACACCTCGCATCGATTGGCGTAAGTATACGCATATATGTTTGCTTGGCGTTTCCATAGGTGGGAATCGTTTGGCTCCTTATCGAGGGGTGAGTTTTAACGACGCGGCCCTTGGTTGTCGGTGTAGGGTGTGTGCGATGGAGAGGAAGCAGGTGCCGCCTGGCTTGACGAGGACGTTCAAGTGGTTTCTGGCCGTCAACTTGTTGGTCATGATGTGTTTTTTCGTGTACGCCCTGGGCAGCCTGTACCTGCTGACTAATGCCATGCGAGTGCGGCCGGGCGAGCACCGGGGCCCGGTGTGGGTACCGGACAGCCAACCTTCCAACAAGACGTCCGACTTTGACGAGTGGCGCAGGTCCATACGGCAGAGCCTCGACACCGGCGGTGCCTCGCGTAACTTGGACCTGCTTCTCGAGACCATATCGAGGGTCATGCTCAACTTCTCCAACAGGACGTCGTCGATGACCAGGAGTGAACTCCTCCTCGCTAACTTGACGAACTTGGAGATGAGGCTCCTGCACGAGTACGCCATGATGACAAAGGGTGACGCTTCCAAGGACAGGACGAGGCCTCGCGAAGGAATTGCCAAGCCTGACAATACGGACGAATTACGGTGAAGTTATGACAAATGATGATTGTATGCCAGGTGTTGGTCGATACTCCTGCCAACCTCGAAATGGTCATATTGGACCAAATTCTCTAAAATCGTCGCCTATATATATGAGCCGAAAAATAATTCATCACATATCTAATGGAACTTGACGTTTATTTTATTTTTTTTTTTTTGTTTCTTACGAGGCACTGTATAAAATGCATTGGAAAATCTTATTTAAGAATGTACCGATCTCGAAATTAAAGAAATTTTGTTAAATGGTTACAGTTTGATGTTACACTAACACGACATTTGTGACAGGTGGGTGCATTGCCGATGATACATTTCTAGCTCTGAGTACCGATTGTAGTAACTGGTGATGTTATAATACAACTTATGGTTTAAAATCATTTTTTCAATCGCTCCTTATAAAATTAATGCTCCAGAAAAAATGATGTACCAACATTTTTATGAATGACTACTTTAGGATAAAAAGAGTCAAAATATTGAAAAGTAGGTGTATTTTAGTATTTCAATTTAAATATTTCGAAATAATAATAAACATGAAAAATGCATTACCGTTATCTGTTAATTTTTTTTAGTACCTTATTGCGAATAGTAATAAATGGTAAAAATTTTAGCGAAAGGAATGTACCTTATTCAGGAAAAGAATTCTATTTATTTTAATTTTAAAAAGTCCATAAAATAAGCGTGATGCACGAGTCTGCTAATGTCAATAAATATTGTAAAAATGTACCTGAAACTGTTTTTTTTTTTTTTTCAAGTAATGGGTACTTAATCTAACAAAATGTTTGATTTTATAGAGTTTATAATTATTATTTTTCTCGACTCACAAAAAAGATGAACAACTGAACCCGCGAAATAATCAAACGACGTAAAAACTCTTTACCCACATCCTTATAGAATTTGTGTACCAACTTTTTTAAAATAACACTAAAGTGTACTCAAAAAATATACAACCCAAATTGTTTGAAACAACAAAAATTGTTTGAAATTTTTTGTTATCAATTGCTTTTGAAATCGCTATGACATATTTCAAGGTCTTTAGGAGCTGTAGTATACACGGCAACTATTAGTTTTCACTGCAAAAAAAAA
>NW_019379589.1:2740777-2775943 GCF_000648655.2 Copidosoma floridanum
AAAAAAAAAAAAAAAAAAAAAAAAAAAAAAAAAAAAAAAAAAAGTTATATATACGCGAAAAAAGACACGCGGGTCCATCTCGCACGTTGTACCGATGATCTCGGTGATGCTGGACGAGGAAAAAAAAAAAAAAAAAAAAAATTAATAAGCGTACAGTCTCCGCGCGTGTGTAAGTGTAATATTCTGTAGCGAGGCTCTTTTATTTGGCTCTCGGCTTAATGGCCGCTTGCTGGTGAAAGGCGCGAAGCCGCTCGAAAGAGCATAATAGGCTGTACACGGGAACGAGTGAACGAACGGGCCCCTCTTCTTCTCTAAGCGCACGAGCTACTAATGCGCTATACGTATACTATATATATATGTATACCTTCACCGGTCGTTCGCTTTCTGCGCCTCTTGATGCCTGATTTCTGCTGCTATGCTGCTTTTGTGTATTTCAGCTCCGAATTTGCATTTACAGGTTTATACCTCGGGAAAAATGAATCCCCATGTTTTACCACTCGTGCAAAGTTAAATTTTGTAAAAAATCGACTCGAGCGCTGTTTGTATGGATAGGAAAAGAAAATGTAATTTTTTTTTTTCTCTTTCGCACAATCATTATCTTGTTCAGTCCGCAGACATTTTCTTATTATTTTTCCCATCTTCCGTGCGTCGCGTGGTAAACAACTGCCTATTCAATCGCAAGGGTAATTTGCGTCGGTGCTCTGCATCATTAACGGAAAATGTATACATTTCGCCGCGTCCCGGGAGCAAATCAGTCGTGCGTGCCAGCTTTCATATTTTCAACTTGTGTGTGAGTGTACGGCGAGGCACGTGCGCAAAGAAATAAATATATTTGCTAAATTCAACTTTGCCGGTGTGCCTTGTATTATACGTGGCCGTAACAAAGAAATAATTTCGAGTTTTCTCGTATTTGGCTTGCGCAGCCGAGAAACGATTTTGTCAAGCCACACGGCGCGGCCGCCGACGTAGCGTTTTCTCGGTGCCGTTTGGTGAAAATATTTTTATCGGAGACCAAAGCTAACGCGTTGCTGGCGATTTCAGCGAATCGCGATGATAAACATTCCTTGGGACATTGGTTCTTTGTCGTTGTTTGTTATGGAGCGTTGTCAAAACCGGTGTTTTAAAATAGCCTCTTTTGGTCAAGTAATTTCAGCTCCACCGAACGATAAATTCAACAAATATTTTTTTTTTTTTACTTATGGTTGAAAAATTAAAGCTGTTTCTGGTTTTTTCCTCTAGTGTCTTTTTCAGCGCGCGAGTCCGATAAAGCGTGTTTATGAGTGTTTTTTTTTTTTTTTTTTTTTTTTTTTTAACAGTTTGAACATAAACTTGCAATTTAATTACTTCTGGACTAAAAAACGTTACCCCATCACGTTACATAAATATGCTCAAACAATTCGACCTGTGTGTTTTATTATTAAAAATGTGATTACTCTCGCGCATGCCAACGATGACAAAAGACGGCGCAGAAATTTCTCAACCAACAGAGAGACACCGAGCCGTTACTTTCTGGAAAAATCTTTTTTAACAAAATAATAATAATAATAATAAATAGTTGATCGTTACTCTGTCACCGCTGTGATGGCACGTGAGCGCCAAGAGGGACTTTGGTTTTGAAAAGAAAACATAAATATTAAGCGTCGTATGAGGTCATATTAAAGAAGAAAATATGAAGAAGATTCGTTTGACACACTTTGAGTCGAGACAAGGTTGCACACGTAAAAAGGGCCCTTGACTCGATTAAAATCAAACAATCAGCGCCATGATTAATATTAAATAAAAAGTCCAAGGCAACGTAGTCGCGCGAATTATATGTATAAAATTGGTTGAAAAAAAAAAAAAAAAAAAAAAAATGCGCGTCCTTAAAAACCTCACGGACTCGCTGTCGAGTGGGAATAATGTCCGATAGAGTATATATATACTTATACCCATGCATGGGTATGAAACGTATTACCTGCAAAAGTAAGGCTCAGTTGCATTTCCGCGTTTCGACGCCTGTTTTTGCCCCCCNATATAATTATTAGTATCAAAACTTTGCGAAGATAATGAATCGATGTATAAATACGTTTTGAAGGAAAAAAAGCAGAATACAATAAAGTGAATATTTGATCGAAAACAAAAAACAAAACAGAGTCTTATTATTACGTATAACTATATACCTACATCCATCCACATGTAAGAGAGATAACGGGGCTTTTTGTCGTCCACATTTTTCAGAGCCTGTTCTTCCTTGGCTTTATCTAAAAAAAAAAAAAAAAATAAATGTTTGCCAACACCGCGCGTCGTCACGGTATATACATGAGACATTGTACCCATGCAGGTACATCTCGAAAGGACGTCGGTCGCACGTAATATTTTTCCACTCTTTTTTTTTTCTCTCGTATTATTTTTAAATGCCCGCGTGCATGCACGAAAGTAATTTCGTTGTCTGTAAGGCCGAATAATTAGTCACCAAATTACCCAAAGGATACTTACCTGTACCCACTCCTTTTTTTTTTGATTCCATGGAAAATAATTATTCGTACCTACGAGGACATCGATGAGCAAATTTTGGCACCAACCATCGTGCCATTTTTTATTTTGATAATTTTAATTTGCCAATTTGATTCGGACCATACGAAACAGTACAGGTCCGACAGCCTTGGTAGAACCGAAACAATTAGACACGGAGGAGGTAACAAAAAAAAAAAAAAAAAAAAATGGACAGAAGAAGAAAAGAAGGTATGTAATGATCAACCTCAAACATTCGCAGAATGGGACACGTAAGTAATTCCTGACGAAACAGCACTTTGGAGTGTTGACGGGTCCAGAGCGACCACAAAAGCCTCTCATCTTCATACTATTGTACACTCATAGTACACACCGAAGGTGCGTTTTCTCAGCTTCGTTCCGAAAAATGGTTAATAAATTTCGTCCCCCCCCCCAGTGGAGGGGCCCATATAATGTTTCATGAGTCACGGGGGAGTACACATAATATAACAAGCACTGCGGAGGCACAGCTCGAGCGGTATATATATATATGATGTATATACACACGCCTGTATAGGTATATGCGCACAATATATGTAAAGCAAAGTATATAATGCGGGCGGTGGGACGTAAGTATAGGTATTGTAAAGCCAGCGCCTGACCCAGCAACTTTCTCGACCATGACTCGGTACGGGTGGAGGGGGGAGGGAAAAACGGCTGGTGAAAGGTGCCCCAGCAGCGAGGGACCTACTAGGAGCCTGTATATACTTGCGCCGTTACAACGAGACGAGTTGCACACGCCGAGTTGTGTATACCTATACATAGAGAGACACGGGCCGCGAGAGGCGCCTGCAGAGAGGATATAT
This sequence comes from Copidosoma floridanum, assembly GCF_000648655.2. Next base: position 2,744,113 of record NW_019379589.1, read on the forward strand.
TATATACATATATTGTGAGGCAAAGAGAAGGGGCGAACGAAGCCGCGGAGAGAGGCCCCAAAGAGCCGCTGCCAGCCAGTTTAGTAGTCCTCGAGCACTTGTGTCAAGATGAAGGAACCGTGGAAGAAACCGTGCAACGGTGAGCACCACCATCATATACCCTATCTATACACAAGTTACAAGAACGGGCCAACCTTTTTTTTTTTTTTTTTTTTTTCTTCTCTTCCCTCTCCTCCTCCCAGCCCATTTGCTGCTTGTGCGTGTGTGTATGTAGAAGCGCTTGTATACATTTTCTAATCTTCTTTTGCGGCCCCTTTTATTTTTTATTTTTTTGCCCCCTTTGCTTCCTCTTCGGGAAAGAGAGGCCGCGAGCGGGTCCGATTGCGTAAGTCGCGCTTACCGATATTATTCGGTGCACGTATTACTATATAACCCCTCGTTACGCGAGAGTCTCGGTGTTTCTTTTTTTTTTTCCCTCCTTCCCGAGAAAAAAAACCAGAGAAATCTAATTTTCTCCGACAAAAGTAATAATAATCGTTCCGATTCGAGCTGCCGATTTCTCAAACGCTCCCTCGGCGATGAAACATCCGATTCGAGATCGTTGCACAAGTGTATACATTATTTAATATAAATAGCGCGTAATTATTTAGATTGACACTTGGGTGTGTACTTACGCGTAGAGAGAGGAAAAAAAAAAAAAAAAAAAAGAAAAAATGTGGCACTTGGCAACGTGGCCGATCGGTCGTAGCTCGCCTTATAAGTACAATCATACGCAAGGATCTCGAGCCTGCATCAGCGAAGGCTTTGCCAAATCGTAGTTCTCCTTTCTCAGAGTCCATCATCATCATCCTCCTCGTGTGCTCGCCTTGACATCGTTGATGCGCGCACACGCGGAGTGACGCGCAAACGAATATTCGGCTCGTTTTGATCTGGTTCTTTTTTTTAATTCCAACCGGTTACCTTTTTTTTTTTATATGAATACAGGGACGCGCAACCACACGCGGAATTCAAAACACTCGCTGAGCCGTCCGCGGCTTGCGACAGCGGCTACGAGCCATGTATACGTTGAGAATATCCTTGGAAAAGTCATCGGCTGCCCACGTCTTACGTAAACTCGGCAATAAACGTATACACACGCGCGCGCGCGCTCCTCTTTTACGTGTGCGGGCACAATCAACTGCACTCGAAGAAATTTCTTGCATTTGAGATAAACGCTCTCGCGCCGCGCGAATTATGCAAAAACGCCGTGAATTACCGCAACAAAACAGTGCAACTCCTTTTTGTTTTTTTTTCCGTGCGCCTCTATTTTCTTGCCAAGATTGACGTTAGGAAATTTAATTGTCGGCAATTTGACGCGGGCGACTTGCCTCTCTCCCCCCTCCCCACCCGCCCCCGTGAAATTTGATTGCGGTATCGGGAGAAAGTACCTTCGCGAATTTGAATAAGTAATTTTTTTCTTCTTTTTTTTTTTTTTCGCGAAACTCAATTATCAGAGCGTTTCAATTTAGCAAATAGGTATACACGCGCTCCCCACGACCGGTTATTCGCATGGAAGCCTCAATTATACATCTACGCCGGAGAAAGCATACGTATATGATATATATACATACAAACCAACAAAATTGATATAATAGGAGTACGGGCCGCGAATTCGAAAGTTGCTCAACGAACCTCTAAATTTGGTCAATTTTTGATATTTTTTAAAAGCAATTGGCCCCTTTTTTTCAATCCTCCCTCCATTATTAGTTGTTTCTCTTGTTATAGCGCACATGTAATAGCCGTTATGATGAAAAGTAGTAAATAATTATTTTGAAAAAGCATCAGTGAGTGCGAAGCATAATATGTAGAATGATGTGACGAGTGCGCGCGTGCGTTTGCATTGTTGCAGGCAAGGTGATAATTACCTTGAACAACGATGAGAAGAGCGAGGAGAAGCCAACCGAGGTCGAGGTGCCGGTCGACCTCAACTGGGGCAACCACTGCGAGCGTAGGAGCTCGTCCTCTTCGAAGACCCTCCTCCTGGCCGGGGTGATCCTCCTGCTGGGCCTGACACTGGTGACCCTCTTCAAGGTACAGAACCTCGTCTACTCGACCAACTACATGACATGGCGCGTCCAAAACCTCGAGGCTTCCGTGGGCGACAGCGCCGACAACGTCAAGCTCATCAAGTACAAGCTCTCGCTGGACGAGCTCGAGGACAGCCCGCAGCCCCAGGCCCTCGTCGCCTCCAAAGGCCTCGCCCAACAGCAGCTCGACGCCGGCGACCTGAAGCTCTCCGAGTCGCAGAACCAGAACCACAAGCTCAACTCCCTGGCCACCGGTGCCAAGAAATCCGCCGAGGAGCCGAGGAAGCCGACGGAAGACCTGAACGATGGGCGCGACCACCCCAACCCCACCGACAGCCAGGACCCGACCAAGCCCCTGACCGAAACGTTCGACGTGTTCCGCAACCCCCCAGCCATGGAGGACCACTTTGTCCGGGACGTGCTCAAGTTCCTGACCTCGGACCTGCCCAGCCACGAGAACGTCGAGATCGTCGAGCTGAACAAGATGCAGGAGCCGAGCCCCGAGGCCCCCCGGCCCGTCAGCCCGAGGTTCCCCAACGGCCGGCCACCCCTCGTCATCCCCATCGACGCCATGTTCCGCAAGGCCAGCCCCCTCTCCCTGGGCAGCAGCCTCAAGATCTTCCAGATCAGCGGCTCGGACAAGCCCGAACAACAACAGTCCCACCAGATGCAGGACAGCCTCGAGGAGGAGATGATGCCACCCAAGGACCCCTTGCTCCCGGACGCCAAGCTCAGGTCGATGATCTCGCCGTACGAGATCTTCAAGAACCTCATGTTCCCCGGGGCGAAGGTGCGCTTCTTCCCCCTCGGGGGCCCCAGGCATCACGAGCAGCCCGCTAGCTCGGAGGAGACCGGGCCCAACGAGGACCAGGAAGGGGGCGAGCCCGAGGGCCGGGACAGCGAGGCCACCGACTCCGAGGAGGACAACCCCAAGATCATGATCCAGAGCATCAAGCTGCGGGTGCAGCCGCTGATGCACCAGGAGGAGCCGCCGAGCGCGCGCATGGAGGCCCCGGCCGGACGCAACAACAACTTTGAGATCATCCGGCTGAACCCCGTGGAGCAGCAGAGCCGCGACCAACAGCCGATGCAGCCCCAGCAGATCCTGGGCCCTCTGTTCCCGATACAAGAGATCCTCAACTCGGTGATCAAGCACGTCGAGGAGAACGAGGCTGGCCAACAGCAGCAGCAGCCACCGAGGTTTGGCCAACCGATGACCAAGATGCTCGTGCCCCCGGCGGACCAGGCGCCGGACAACTACTACGCCCAGGCCGCCGCCCAGGAGCAGCATCACGACGTCGAGGTGTCGAAGGTGCCGGTGCACCAGATGGGCCTGCCACTGCCCTCGTACCACCAGATGATCAACCTGGCCATGCCCGTTCCGTTGATGGACAGCTACCGTGAGCCCATCGTCGAGGACATGCCGCAGCAGCAGCAGCAGCAGCAGCAGCAACCCCAGCAGGAGGTGCCGCAGCAACAGTTGCCCCAACAAGCCCAGCCGGTACAACCCCAGCCACAACAACAGCCAGAAGAGCCGAGGGCCATGCCGCGCAGCACCAAGCTGAACCCCGTCGAGTCCACGTGGAACCTGCCCACCCAGTACCCCACTTCCCAGTTGAATTAACCCTCCAGATCCAATCTCGTCCCTTCTTTTCTTTCTTTCTTTTTTTTTTTCATACATTCCACGCGCACCGGATGCGAATAGATTTTTGTCCAACCCGTCCATGGGGATCGATAAATTTTTACTTAAAAAAAAAAAATACTAATGTTGTAGGGCAAGGCGTGCCCAAGTATTTCAACGAAACGATCGAGGGAACAAGAAAAATTGTGATATCGTTAGTTCGTAATTGATAAATCCGCGAGGGATGAGCATTTCGATTTATTTCGTGAAAATATAAATAGTAAACTCTCGGAAGGCAATAAATCAAGAGGAGAAGGAAAGAAAGAAAAAAAAAAAAAAGATAACAATGCCGCGTGGTGGCCCCTTCCATCTTGGTGTGTCGAACGAGAAAGCAGCGGTGGCGATGGCAACGAAAACAACTCGCGGTAGTCGCAAGAATTATTTTTGCCGGAAAAATATCGAGGGGAAACTCGTGGACGGGAATACATAATTTGTCTCGACGCTGCTGTGCATCACGCACATATACAACTCGGCAGAAGTCTGGTACTTTCTGCAGCGTGACTTTCCTTGTCGATTCACTCTCTCTCTCTCTCCTTAAACAGTCGCCCATACAACACGTACAAAGACTCAACATCCTTCATTGCAGCCCATTGTAAAATCAAACGTCTACATGTCTCCCTCGACTTCTTTCTATTTTTCTCTGTACTTTTTTTGTCGCGATAAATCAATTAAAAAAAAAAAAATAAATAAATATACAAGCCGCAGGTGAAAGTATTCCCCTCGCACGCGCTCGGCAGCGAAAAACTTTCCCACGCAGGTACACTCGCGGATGCGCACGCGTCACGGGAGGCTTTTATCAACCAAACGCCGAAGAGCGCATCTTTCGCGCGAAAAGGAAAAGTTAAAACTCGTCGATTCGCCGTGTCGTGCAATTTCCATAGGCTCCACCGATCGCCAAGTGTACGCCCGCCCGTCGGAGAGAAAGTCGCGAGTAGGTGCACACAGAGCGGAAGGTGGGTGTATGTTGTGATCACACTGTTGTATGTACAGGCGTGTAGACAGATTTGGCTAGTACAACAAAATGTATGAAAAAAAAAAAAAAAAAAAAAAAACACGTGCCGAGGGAGATAATAGAGAAAGAGAGAAAGGGCGCGGCTGACAAGTATTTGTAGGTGGGTATATGTACACCTCACGGGGTCCACTTTTTTTTATCGTTGGCAGGTGTGGTGAAGCACAGCTCACTCGTACAGGCAATAAGTTACACTGTCTCTCTGATGGCGACGACGCACGACAATGTATAAAACAATGTAAATGTCACGCGCATTTACGGCACGATGCTGCTGGTGAAGATGATGATGGCGATAACTATATATACCTGTGGGTTATTACAAAAAACGTATACCGATTGTTACCAAATAAGATGATTATTTCATTTTTGTTCCGAAAGTCATACGTAGATGAATATATTTTATACTTATTACGCCGTATTTCGAAGATTATGACAATTCTTTTTTTTTTTTTTTTTTTTTTTTTTTTTTTTTTTTTTTTTTTTTTTTACAGTGCGATACATGCATATACATTATTCTTACGTTACTCTGGTTTTATTGAAATGATTACTTTTACCCTCCACTTGAACATATCGGCATAACTCTGACATGCCGATCGAACGATCGGCGTGTGGGACCCCAAAAAAAATGCCTCGATTCGCTATTTTACGAAAGATAAAAGCACAAACTTCCTGTTTTTCACTGCCATTTTTCCAAAGTAGGCACGTGTTTCGTAACAGTTGAAGAAAAAAATCTCGCAAAAGCTCGTTCGTCGAATCGTTANTAAACCTCGACGGGGAAAGACAAAGAGTCAAAATGTAAATAAAGCCGATAAGAAGCGAGAGAGGAGCTGCCGTGGCAAGAGAGTGGGATGAAAGGAAGGAGCTGCGTGCAGTAGGAGAGGAAGGGGTACGTGGAGCGAAAAGAAAAGACCCCTCCGCTGTTGGGTTGTGTTTATATATGCATGTATGTATGTACGTGTGTAGGCATTGCATGCGCAAAGTGTACGAGCGAGAAATAAGAAGGAGAAGAGGGAGATTGTGAGTGATCCGACGATGGACAAGGAGAAGAAGAAGAAGAAAAGAAAAAGGAAAGGCGTGTTATAGATGGAAATGGGTGGAGGAAGAAGAAGAGAGGCACTGCAGGTTGCGGTTGCTGCCGTTGCAGAAGTAGCGAGAGCCTCCAACGGCAGAAGCGGCTCTGTATATCTTCCTCTTTCTCCGGCGCTCGAGAAAAAGAAGCATCGCTCAGGCAAAGTGTTTAAGAGCGTTACTTATCTCGCTGGGCGCGCGCGGCTATTAGTCTTTCTTGGTGTGTGGGCCTCGGCCCCTCGCTTCCATGACCCCCTCCCCCCCCCCGAATTTTGCCTTCACCTCGCCGATCACCGCCCTTGCTCCGTGGCGTATACCTGTATCTATTACACGCACTTACACGCGTGAGAGTCAAATCGACATCGACAGGTGTGCGCGCGCCCATGTGTATACCCAATACGGATGATGTAAGAGGCTATATATATATATATATATATACATATGCATATATATCTATGTACGCCTTCCGTACACAGTTTAACACGTCTTGCGGGGACGTTGTTATAAATATAAGTACCCATACACAATTGCGCGCATATATATTACACATAGCACATCGATCGACCTGACGCTGCAGGTGAGTACACGCAGAAAATACTTTGACAACTTGAATTTTTTTTTTGTCTTTCATAGTTAAAAACTTTTGTAAGAGTACAACAAAAAGAGAAAATCAAAGACCTGCGGCTTTCTTTTTTCTCTGTGTACATGGATCGGGTGCGGTGTGCCGATTAGGCAAAAATATATACACCAGTGAAACTAGAGCAGAGCCCAACCGCATGAACGGTAACAGTAATAATCATTCGTTTCCAGCGTGACCACGGGGTTTGTTGCACCGTACCAGCATCACCATTGACGACAGTGACAACAATAAAAACATCACCCGTATAACGAGACTATGAGGTACGATTTTTTGAGTCACGGGGAGAGGAAGAGTCAATAATTTTTAACGTATAATTGTAGAGTCCTAGTTGAACATTTGGTTCGGTAAAGTGATGTTTATTAGTTTATATTGTAAAAAATCTGTGACCCGAGATTATGTCGAAGTGACTCGCTATGACCAAATCAATGTAAAAACGGTGCACCGATGCAGTGACGGCGATGCAATTTTCGATCTCGAAACCATTAAAGAAACGTTTCTGGAAAAAAAAAAAAAAAATCGGTTGCGCACGAGACAAAAGTGTGCCTATTGTACACCTGAAGTGCTTACGATTATTATTCGAGCGTTCAGCTGTGCAATAGTGCTACAGTAAATTACAATCGCAAAGTAAGGAAAAAAAAAAAAAAAAACTTTGACAGTGCAAATCAGAAAGCAGATAATTGAGTATGCAAGCTGTACATGACATATACTATATGTGTAAGCCGCAGCGAAAAACAATCAAGTGCGACACATTCATTTCGGTGCGGATGGAGATTTCTCTCTTTGCTTTTAACGGAGTCTTCTGCATCGCAACTGACGAACCGGAGACCTCTTGTTCTCAATGAAATCCTTGCCATCCGACTCCATCGAGTGGCGAAAGTTTACTTTTCTTCTTTCAAGCCGTGTGTGTATTTAGTACAGGCATATCTATTATCTTCGACTGATTCCCCTTTCTACCACCTAATCTCATCAGAATTTAAGATAACATTGTTGGTCTTGAAAAAGTAGGTTGCTAACGATCGTTTAAACAATCAACGGTGAACCTATTACTCTTCTCCGATATTCGGGAAGTCAGTGCTGTTGTCACTCAAGTAAGCCCCTCGAAGGATCCATCGGATATTTAACGAAAATGTACATCTTTTGCCCGCAAACGTGTTTTTAAATCATTATTGGAATGGCTGGCACGCGTCACTTTGGTACCAGCGAAGAGGCATCGCGTCAAGGCCAAGCCAGAAATCGTAAGAAACCTGATCCTAACAAAAACAACACGCATGATGTAAAGTTATTTTTAATGCAGAATGTGGATGAAAAAAAAAACATTTTTTCCAGAATATTCCAATAAAAAACGTAATTTTTTTAAAACGTACGTAGGAATTCGTTGTCCAGTTGTTTTGACGAATCGTTACATTCGTCGATTTCTTTTTTGAATAATTGACCAACATTTTTTTTATGTTTATTCAAATTGATGCTTGAAAATTCGAGTATCTATAACAAGACAAATCGCGCGCAGGTACACTATCAGCATTTTCCAAGATCGACAACGATTCTTTGGACGAAACACAAAACAGACAGTGTCCAGACACCCATCAGACTTGCACGCGCCAATCGCAAGGAGCACGTATGGAAAAAAAAAAAAAAAAAAAAAATACCAGCTACGTACCATTCGATTTATATATACATGGATTTACATGACGCATCCGATTCCACGCGGAATTCCCAGAAAAATCGGGTTCTCACGTACACCCACAATGTCGGGAACAAAAGAAAGACAGAGAGATTCACGGTCGCATCTGCCAAGCCGTACCTTACACTCCGTCTGGTTGTCTCTGTATGTGCTCCTTTTCTTTTTTTTTTTTGCTTGTCAAGACTCGAGACCCAATTAACTCCGCCGCGAAAGATGGTGCCGTCTTAATCGGTATTCCGTCGGCTACTGATAGAATGCGCCACGTACCGCGTTGTTCTTCCTCCTCCTCCTCCGATAAATAATCTACTTATCTGTGTGCGAAATTTTTTTTTCTCACATTCGATACTCGAAGCTCATTACAACGATATCTACTTAAATTTTATCGACCACAGCTTTGGAATTTGGACGTATACATATGAGTAAGAAAAGCCTCAAGTGCATGTTATATATGCGTGTAATAATGGGGTCTCTATGATTTTCCCCAAACTTTGCGCTTCATGGGTAAGTATGAATGATCGATTACGATCTCATTGAGGAGAGATAAGACTTTGGTTGTGCAAAATAGGTGTGCACTGCATGTGGGCGAGTTTTGCGCGCAAGATACGGTACCGATAAATCGCGTTGTTATCACCATCTCGCAGGTATAGACGTACATACATCAGGTCGCCGTCGGTGCTATCTGACAGTATGATTTACTTCAAGGCACATGAACAAAGATCTGTGCCACTTTGAAATTTTCGTCACTTTAAGGAGCGCCAGATTGTTATTGTCAACGATGGATGATGAAATATACGAGCTCGAAGAACTTCACTCCAAAGTCACGGATGGACTGCATAGAGGCGAGTAACTTTTATCCATATCATCATAAGTGTATAGTGTTGATTGGTAAAAATTTTTTTTTTTTATTAGTTTAAAGTATAGTACAGTTGTTAAGTATTGGCAAAAATTACGTATAGGTATGCAAAATATGAATTGCAACTACAGAAAATTGTTTTGAAATATATAGCTACCAGTTTCCGAGTGTATCGGTGCTACTCTTGCACATCATTTAATGTTAAAAATTAATTAGCTCATCTGCAATTAATTTTTCCCGATTCATTCGATTTTCGCACTGTAAATCATTACAGGGAAAAATAATCGTTTCGCAATCATATCATTCATATAAAGATACATTTTTTCGTAAACATGATATCTATTGCAGCCTCTATATTTGCGCATCTCGGGCGCCGTGACGTAACGCTCTGTCGAGTATCTAGTTGATTGGTTGGTTTTCTAAGCTGGCTTCACATAAATGTACTGAAATATATTATACTTTGCGCCACGCTAAAACAACAAAATTGTAAGTCCGTGGAAATTTGCATCACTACTACATTTTTCAGAAAAAAAAAAAAAAAAAAGAAAAAAACAATATTGCCAAGTTTTAATTAGAAAATACAATGTCACATGCAAATGAATTCACTTTCTGCTCGAGTGACCTCTCCCAATGATTATTTTAGATGTCAAATTTGGCATTAGCCTCACGCAAAAAATTTCGGTCATTACATGTATATGCCCTCGTATGCGCGTGTAGTGGATTCATTTGAAACAACCGATTGCAATACGATCTCGCGACACGAGTTCCCCCGATGTCCACGTGTTAATTACTGCCGCATGCGACAGCATTTTAACGAGAGAGAGAAAAAAAAGAGGGTAACATTTAGTTGGAGGGTACGCTTTTTATATACACGTGAAAACGTGATTTGCAGGCTCGGTGAGAGAAGCCCTCGAGGATGGTAGGCTGCAAGCGGTTCCCATGGCCCTGCCAAAGTTTCAGCGACCCAAGGAAGACGCGACGCTCGCTATAATGGCCATGGCCCTTTTGGCGTGCCTCATCGCGATGATTTGCTACGCCGTGTGGCGGGTGCGCGACATCGAGAGGCCGTCCGAGGAAGGGGCCTACGAGTACTGCTTGATCGGCACCGAGGACTTTAACGACGACAATCAGGTCGACACCACCTGCAACCGGAAATTCAAGACCACCGGCTGAATGTACATCCAGTGCGTGTATACTATACATTATTGCCTATATTTTCATTACATATGGTATACACACACACGGCAGTAGATCGATCGGTTTGGCGAGCTGTGCAATGATTACCCGTATATTTCGTAACGAGGAAAAATTACTATACGCCCGGGACGGAAAAGTCGATTGCCCGCTTGTGCAGGGGACGTGTTGTATACGTATATAGCATTAGCAGCTTGCGAAAGAAAACAAGTGATATCAAGCGTGCGTGTATTATATATATACCGATGATGCCCCGAGGGAGACACGTGCTCGTACGCTTGCAAATGCCGATAAGGAGGAGAGAAGACGGGAGAGAGAAAAATGAGAAAAAGAAGAAGAAGAATCGACGGCAATAATCGCGAATAAACGTATTTGTATTTCGAGCGCACCAGCGGAGGGTGCACAGACGCGCGATAAAAGGTCAGTTGAGCAGCAATATCGGCCCGAGAAAGGTTGCGCGGTTGAGAGCATGCAGAGCCAGCTTTGTGAAAAAAAGTGCGACTGTAAGTTAATTTTGGTTCATTTCCCCCCCCCCCTTCCCGTCCGCAGAGTCCTTATGCGATTACATGCTTAAACCGATCGTAAGTTTGGCAAAAGACGCGCAATAAAAAGTAAGAATTGTTAATTCCCTCCTTGTCGCAGGTCAAGCGCATTACAACGACGAGGACTATCTCTCTGGCCTGATGAAGATGGAGTGCCACCAGCAGCAGGAGCCCCGTCACCCTAACGTCCTCGGGGCACTGCGGCTCTGCTACTACCTGCTGGTCCTCTCCCTACTGGGCTACTCCCTCTGGCGGATCCACGAGATCGAGGTGGCCCTCGGCGCAAGCGAGAGGTACACCAACATCACGAGGCTTCTCGAGCGCGACAATTTGGCCCGGGAGCACCCCAGGCGCGCCAGGTCCGTGGAACACCCCTCGGCGACCAACGCCCTAGGAGGCCAAGAGGACAAGGAGGGCCCTCGCGACCGGTCCAAACTACCCCTGCACGACAAGAACAACAAGCCAAAGAACAAGGAGGACTTTGTGCAGCTGGTCAACGCCCTGTTCGACCGGATCCAGCTGATGCACAACGACACCGACAAGTCCCACTTTGACGGCAACGTCAAGGCCCTCTTCCAAGCTTGGCTCCCGGTCTTCGACACCCTGCTACCCCGGGAGGACGACAATCGGGCCAAGAGATCCCTCGCGAGCACCGAGGAGGACAAGAAGACGGGTCGCCTCGGCCGGAGGATACTGGCGAGCTCATCCTCCGAGTCCTCGGAGTCGTCGTCCAACGAGGACAAGCCGCGGCGTCGGGGCTACGGTGCCGAGCACGAGTACTCGAGGATACAGATCCGTCTGAATTCGCCCGCCCAGCGATCTTGGGACTCGTCCTCCTCTTCGTCGTCCGAGTCGGAGGAGGAGTCGAACGAGAGGAAGAAGAGCAAGTACTTTTACGTCATGTCGGACAATCGCGTGTCGGGCTGAGGTGTTTACTGACGCGTCACTGATCGATACGCCATTCGTGCGCGACACCCCCGCCAAATCATTTTACATACACATACCTGTCTATATATTACCCTTCGTTTCCGATGTTATTCATATAGTCTTTTTGTCCGGGATAACGAAAAGTCATTGTGTAACGATTTGTGTCTGTGCAGGCTCGCGTGAGAGGTGCACCGAAACGCCACGTAACTTCCTCCATTAGTCGGGCAGAAAATCACGCGGACGCGTCGTCAATGTTTATGCCTCGTGACTAAATTTAAGCGCTTCTCGCGTGTCCGATCGATGGAAGCTCGATTGGTTTTCCTTTTTTCTTTTTTTTTTTCCTTTTTTTTTCCCCCCCTCGCCGGCAATCGTACCGAACAAATCAAAGTCCTTCGGGAAGGTTAAATCGTGGCTCTGGGCGTGAATAATGGAGAGAAACTTTGACGGGGTGAGTGCTGGCCTTTTCATTCTCAATGTCCTCCCATCTCCGCGCAGGTGGCATTTTGTGTACCATTTAATAAAGCATTGGCGTGAAAAACGCGTACCCATCAGCGTTGTGTTTTATTTTAAATTTTACGAGGAAAACGAAAAAAAAAAAAATATACCCAACCCTTTTTTTTTTTTTTGCTCAGCCAAATTCGATGCACGGAATTGATTAAGCTCCGTCAGTTGATCAATCGCTCTGAGCTTGACATTCGACCAAGGCCGCTGTTTGTCTGTTTATTTATATATACCCACTTGTTCGTTCTTTCATACGCTGCATACATGTACAATGTAGGTATAGGTATTTTCACTGGAGTAACAAAAAAATAGGGATGAAAATTTTTCATGAGCACATATGTATTGCATTTCATTGTAAATTGGGTCCCGACTCAAAGTGATACATTTGTGTGTAGTCGAGAGCGTGAAACGGCGAAAAAGAGAAATCGTGCCAACTCGCGGTTTCGTGTCTCCTGGTGGGTAAGGAACGGAGTCCGATGTATTATACTCGGCGAGAAACTTCACTCTCTTCAATCACCTCGTACTAGATTTTTCACTTCCCGTTGATGCAACAAAATAAAAAAAAACAAAAACAAAAAAACATATGCTCCATATTATTCACGAAATCGATCGAATGATTTTTCCAAAGGGGTGTGCCATATCGTACAAAAAAATATACCCAAAACGCCAGAAATGGGTGTGCTGGCCGCTGTAATGTTCAACTTGATGGTCTGTAAATGTTCGTGTTACTCGCCATTTATGTAGAAGCTAATCAAATCTACGGGTCGCCCCTGGTGCCGATAACGGGCACTATATATATATATAGATCGACAACTCGATTTGTGTTTACGCTAATCAAAAGCAAACACCCTCGATGATTGATGCGTTTTCACGCTTCGGCTATTTTTGTACCAACGCGGTGTCCAACACCGCCATCGTTCATTCGTTTATTTGAATGGTCTATGTACATTCATGCTCTTGATTACCTCTGTTGCGTGTAAAATTATTTTCATTACCATGAAAGTCCCGTGGTTCGGTGCAGCATAATACCCACAACAGGTGAACTCGACACAGGTGCGTACAAGGTAGGTGCTTGCGTAAGTATGAACCCCCTTTGAGTTGGGCACGGAGTATTATACGTTACCTCGATGGTGCACCAGCGGCAGCCGGTCGCTCCCGTGTGTACACAAAGTGCAAATAGAAGGAAAAAAAAAAAAAAAAAGAAATTTAAGAGCAGGAGGAGGAGGAGGAGGAGTTGTTACAAGGAGGGCCGAAGAAGGAGCTCGGGGAGGGTAGGGGGTTGCCTCGGCGAGGTCTTAAAAGGCCTAGCGGTGGCTCGACCACGCGCAGTCCGAACACGCACCCCCTACGGTATACTCACTTACCTCCTTACACGACCCTGTAAGCCTGAGCTCCCCGAGTTTCACCTGCACTCCGCGGCACAAGATTTTTACTTTTGGTGCGAATAATTAATCGGAGAGAGAGAGAGAGAGAGACGACGGTATGAGGGGCCGATCGCAGAGAAATCGGTTCCAGGGATTGGGGCTGCTGCTGATCGTGATGGGGCTCGTGGTGCCTTGCTGGCCCCTGGCGCTCACGACTTTCGGCAAGTCGAGTCCGACAAACAACAACAACAACAACAACAACCAAAACAACCAGAACAACGATAACAAGCAACCCGGTGAGTCCACCAAAAAATAGACACGGCGATCGTTGTTTCATAAAATAATAGTATATACTCTGGTTAGTCGTCGCGTGTCTCGCTCGCGCGCTCGTGTGACTTGATTATTTTTTAATGATTCGGCAAGTTGGAGACCGCCATGAAAAACATTTTTAATATTTAGTTTGGACTTGCATTGATAGAGTTTCGATAACGCGGTGCGGCACGCGACCTTAATTTTTGCGCATTTTCGATCAGGACTTAATTTTTCACCACCTCGGGAAATCAAAATTCACGTCGATGTTTACACGGAAAATCGGGGGATGTGACGATTACAACCACAGGGCAAACGCGGGGGTTGAATCGATGTATCGCAACGTCATCGGTCTTTTGATGCACGCGCGCATCGATTTTCCTCTGTACCCCGGTTTTCTTCGGGGCAAGGCGTTTTCGAGCCCGAATTAGAGCCTCGCATGTCTCTACTTCATTTTTTAAGCTACGCGTCACGGCGAGGTTTCCTCCCTCTCTCTTTTTTTTTTTTTCCTTTTTGCTTTGCCTCCTTGGGAATTCCAGTGGACTCAAGCACACGTGAGCCATTACTACTTATGCCATTATGCAAATTCCCGGAAGAACACTTAAGTACGAGAGCTCTAAATTTGTGGCCTGCATACATACATCCACCCTGTACCGATGGGGTGTTTAAGTCATCGTTTCATACACACGTGCATATTATGTGCCCCTATACCTACCGAGCTCTTCAGTAGAAAAACCCAAGATTGGTCGGACTATCGATTCTATGGTATATTGTGCATACCGATATACCCTTTCTCGTGGAAACGGAAAATCGAAATTGGATAACCCAGGGTGCGCTGGAAACGTGAAAACTGCAGCGTTTTTTTTTCGCCTCGTTTGGATGACGGCAGGTGCACCCGCGATGTAGTACAAGGTATCGGAGCCGAGAAATCTCGGGTGTCAAGGTTTTCCTGGCAACTTTACGGCGCAGCTTGCGTCGGGCTTTCGCAAATGGAAATTCGAGATCGAGCGATGCATTTGTCTGTAATCACTACCGCCCGTCCGACGCGAGGAAATTTTTCGTTTTGGACAATAATAATTTACAGCGTCTATTTTCGTTCCCTGTGAAATTAATTTGAAAAAAAAAAAAAAAAAAAAAAAAAAAAAAAAAGATACATGTTCCATGTATCTTTTACAGATAAGTGTAAAAATATTGTATCCGACGGTGAATGGAAGCAGCCATTTTGTATGCCTTGCATTAGCAATGCAAATGTGTTATTTACGATTTGTCTTGGTTGCCAAGTGTCGGTATAATGTATACATGTGCTATTGCTCTCACGCGACACGCACGAGTGTTTAAGGGTATGGATCAGAAGGTGTTTTATCGTTTTGAGGCAAATTAGTCACTTACAAATCGCCGTTTGGGCACACCAAAGTTGACATGATTAACCGAGCCGCGAGATAAGAATGACGTATCGGGTAATGCATACCACCCTCCATGTATTTTATTTTCTTTCGGCGTGAAAAATAAATGTTTGTAATGTACTGCTACTGTTGTTTGCAGGAGCCGTGGCGAGGGAGTGCAGGTCAGAGTCGGAGTGCAGTGGAATAAAGGGCGCCTCGTGCCTGGAACCGATAGACTCGGAGGACAACAAGATGAGATGTCTGTGCGGTGACTACAAGCCACCGGCCAACGGGCTATGCGACAACAAATACAAAGGTAAATACAAAAATGGACATGGGCATTGACATTTTCAGGGGAACTGCTATGAGATACCTTCGGATAAACTTTTACGCCATATATTTTCGATCGTTATACTTCCTCGATGGTTTTTAGCACAAAGTGATACCGATGATGAACGATTGAGGGGAGAAAATGTTTGATGCGTAAAACATTTGACGATTAAAATAAAGGGTCCTCGAATACTGTGCTACAAATAATTGTTTTTAATACTCATATTATGAGCCAACGACGCTGTTCGATAATTCGATATGTGGCCCTAGAACGGCCCTATCAAACGACACTGAATCTTTCGACTCTTCAGTTAATGGGAAAACATTTAGAATAGTAGTATACACGGGTGTTTATTTTGTACATCATTTTCTTCCCCGTTGAAGTATGCCATGTGTACACAATACAAGTACGAAGGAACGCGACGAAGGACGTGCCTGGATACGCTTGCACTCGACGCGGAGATCAAAAAAATCCAAAGGTCGTACGACACGGCAAGTCGCGTGCAAGTGTTATGGTAATTTTTGCGGCCATACTTACTTGTACACCCAAGTATACGTACTTGATACGAGGAAAAATCTCACATGCGATTGCCGCAAAAATCGTTCCACTCGGCGCTAAGTAATCAAACAGAAATCGCCGCGTAGAACTACGTATACATGTTTTCTCTTCGTGTGTGCTCGAGTTGGTAAATAACTTTTTTGGGTGCATCCCGTGATTAATACTCGATTCGTCACCCAATATTTAAAAATTACGTAAAAATGACAGATCCGTTTTTCGTGAAGTCAGTTATTTTTACGAAGTGTTGAAACTTTTTCGTGAAACACGGCAACTTGTGCGTGCGTTTGTAACGATTTATTGATAAAAATAAAGGAGAAACCCGAGGAAGAAAAAAAAAATGACGACCAATCATCGGCCATTCGAAAGGTTTGAACTGATGGATTTCAAATACCATTAAGCCAGCAAACTTGGATCGAAACCTCCCTCTCCGGCTCATCAATACATGTAAACTGTGTAACAAGTCGTATATTGACAATCAAGGTAAAGTAAATAAAAAAAAAAAAAAAAAGTATTTATTCACCCTAGTCGTGCCCGTCAACCGAGTGGGCAGATATAGTTTTGTCGAGAGCTCCGTGCACGGTTATCCAAAAACGAGTCAAGTGGGTGTTAATCACTCGCATCACGCCAAGCGGATACATATCCTCATATTCAAAAAGTTGGCAAAACGCGAGCCCAAACTTGTAGCAAAGTAATAAGCAACACCTATTAGACACACACACACACGAAATAAAGTCTCGCTGATGTAAGTAGGTAATGGGAAGACTATATACGTCGGCATGCAGGGGA
The DNA here is from genome assembly GCF_000648655.2 of Copidosoma floridanum. The sequence goes on from NW_019379589.1 coordinate 2,761,005, forward strand.
GGGAGTATGGGTCGCGCGGCAAAGAAAGTTTTCGCAAAGTCGCGCAAGCGCTACGCTCCGTCTCTGTCGTTGATGATGGGCTGCCGGCAACAAAAGCTCCTCCGATGGGGCCACACGCGCCGTCTAGCGCAGGGAGAGAGGGAAAATCGCTGGCTGGCGATAAGCTCGCGGACAGGAAGCTCGCGTGCCGAGGGGCACTAAACCAGCAAAAGAGAGAGAGGGAGGAAGAAAGAAGCAGAGGGTACAAGAGTAATGTAGGAACTTCCAAAGGGCGTATACCTATATATACATGTGTGTATATAGTTGCCGGTGCCGTATATGGAGAACGCCACGGGGATGGGACATATAACAATAATCACAGTCGTGGCGGTAAATGAGTAAGTAAGTACATATACCTTCCATCCTCGAGCGAAGGAATATGGATGTATGGAAAGGGTATAGCAGTATAGACGCGTGATTGATGCATATACTTATAAACATGACGCCACCTTTTTCGATATTCATTCTTACTATTGAAACCCGTACTAGTCCGTGCAAAAAATATGACTTTCACGTTGGTCGTAAGATACAATAAAAACAAGCGGGTGAGGCACTTCGAAAGAAAGTTACCGTCATGTGTAAGTACAGCACTTGCAATCCAAAAATCTGCGAGGAGCTGTACCGATGGCGTGCACCGCACACGCCGTAACGGTGTTTCGGCCAGAGAGGGTGAATATTATGGCTCGGGCAATCGGCTGTACAATACCCTCGCGGTGGATGAAACCGCAGCCCAAATGGCGATGTCGTGTCTTCGAATGACTGCACGATTATTACACTGCTATTAATTGTTATTACGTGGCTTTCAACCGATTGGTCTTTCTCGGATGTAAGGATTTACTACCGATTGTTGTTCCAGGGGTCAAAGTAATGTGCAGCAACGACGAGGAGTGTACCGAAGGGGCACAGTGCATCGTTGGAAATTTGACAAATTTGCCTGGCAAGCGTTGCTACTGCATGCAGGGCTACGTCGAGGACTCCGACAAGATGTGCAGTGGTTCGTAATACGCTCCAGATTTATTTCATATTTTTTTTTATGGTTGAAAAATGCGCGTAGCTTCGCTTTTTTCTGCCGTTACTTGGCTTTTTTAGCGATGGCTTCTACTTGTTGGCGCAGAAAAATTTTCAATTTTTGTTTTTTCAGGTAGCCCCGTTGCCTTTGGATTTTCGGCACTGTCGCTAGTCGCCAGCTTGTTGCTCGCTGGAAACGTTTAAATCATCGAGGATGCAGAAAACTAATAAACTGCACCATACTCTCTACAAAAGAAAATCTAATAAATTTAATAAGCGTACGGTAAAATATTTTTTCAAAATCATCCCAACTGATGTGGGTCACTTTAAATTTAAATGGCAAAATCTTATTCATGCATAAATGCATAACTACTCTAAAAACTAGCATTGCTGATTTTCATTGCTACGAGCATTCTTAACTATCGAGCCACGTTTGCCTTAGTAACAAACAATATGTACCGTAAAAAACAGTCCTTTGAACATAAGTACAGGGTGTTTTCAAATACTTTTCTGATATTATACACTTAAAAAAAACAATTGTCATACAACTGATGCATCTCGCCTGTCACTAATGCGAGAGCGCGTACTGGGCACCAATAAAAGATTGAAAAATTTGATTACTCATTTTATTGCCCTCTTGTTTTTTTTACAAAAACTAATATCGTTACAGTGTTACCTGTTTGTCCACCAAACGAAAGTGTTTTCGTTGGTATTTGCTGTGAAAATTCAAAGTCTGAAACAGTAACAATTTTTTTCACAATTGAGTAATGGAGATTTTTTTTTTTTTTTTTAAGTTAAAAATCATTACAAATCACTTACAGTCCTGAAAGTGCTCGATCAACTCTTCCTTCGTCCAGTTGCACGACACCAAGATGAAGAATCCTCCATCCTCGATGGCAGAGTGCACGTTTTCAATGTACTTGCGTCTCTTTTGTTTCGGATCATCCGGACAGAGGCCCACAGCATCGTACGTGCCCTTGTCATGCGCCAACTTGAATTTAAAATCCTTGGTACCTTTCAACTGATTTTCCCCGTCAACCATATCGCAAACAAAAAACTCGATTTCCGGGTGGTCCTCGTCGGCTGCAATCTTCCTTGCCAGTTCAACGGCTTTCAACGAGTAGTCGACACCGCACAGTTTTTTGAAGCCAGCCTTGGCAAGCTGCACGCACGTCCAGCCATTTCCACAACCGAGGTCGACTATCCTGTCCGATTCCTTCGACAAAGCCAACTGTGTGCAAATATATCTGAGATTTCACAAAATCAATTATTCCACTCAATTTTCATTCTAGTACTTTTATTAGTACAGTACGCACGCGCTATTATTTACTGTTTGTCCAAATTTTTAAAAAGCCCGCGCTTAAACTTTCCAACAGCAGAGGGCGCTAATCTCGACTCGACGTTCGATTAATCGACTCAACGCGCGCGCGTAGTGTGTCACTTTTCAAATATCTGTTTACAATGATAGTGTACGTTATTTGCAGTCTCAGCGGTTTGTATCGGGACTGCAATTTTTAATCGTGCTAACTTTGAATACCTACGCGATGCTGCACTTACTTGATGACGCTGGCTGAGTTTGCGCCGCCGAACCAGACCTCACCGATGTCTTCGTGATCCTGAAAATTCTTCATCTCCGTGGCGTACGTTGTCTCCCAACTGTAAGTAGGTTACGAGCGTTTTACCATTATTTCTCTTATTCTGCGTTGACATTTCATGCTTTCGACGACTTTCATGTGGTTAATTAGTATTTTACTTACTAATCGAGTGTACCCAAGGCAGACGAGGGCAGCTCTTTGCTTGCATCGTCTTCCATCTTTTATAACCTAACTTTTTCTTCTTATTGCGTTAACTAAATATTATTATTATCTTGGAAACAAACGAGAATTCAATAATTTAACGAGAGCTTATTAATTAACCGCTTACTACAAAACTTGTATTTCACATACATACATTCATAGATATACCCTACCCGGCAACCGGAGTATACCTATATAAGTGCAAATACATGTACGAAGCTATTCACTGCATTAAATTTACACTCGCATGCAGTTATACCTATACAACTCGATACTCGATCGTCATGAGTGTCGGAAAAATCGGAAATCGTTAAAGAAAACTGCACGGAAAATAGACTATATGAGTTAATGATCGACGAATAAGTGTATATAGATGTAACGATACAGTGTAACGATCGACAGCCAACACCTAGTCCAACCTTGCACTGTTTATACACATTTCCGTGCTTCATTTCATGCTTTGGAAAAATATTTTTCCGCTTGTCATTGCGTTCTGTTGCCAAAGTGAAAGTAATTTTTAATCATACCTAGTGTTTTGGGACAAGATTCTGAAATTCATTAGAAAAATGAGCTCTGCTAATTTGGCTGGAATTATAAATTTTGGTAAGTACAAATTAAATTAGCTCCACTCTTTGGCTCTCAGCCACTTAAATTTGCAAGCAGCCACTTTAATACAAATTATATTTTGTAGGAAAGCAATGTTGGAAGGTTCAGATCTCTACTCTGCGCTCAATGTCTACAGTTGCTCAGCCAAAGATTCAAGAAAAATCAAGACCAAAAACTGGTATTTTGATGTTAAATATGGGTGGCCCAACTAAAACAGATCAAGTTGGTCAGTACTTGCATAGAATCATGACAGATCGGGACATGATTCAACTTCCAGTTCAAAGGTATAGTAGTACTCTGTTGTATTTTATTTTATTTTTTTCATTTTTATTTATCAAGCACTTATATATTTTTAGCCGACTGGGGCCGTGGATTGCCCAGAGACGTACTCCAGAAGTCCAGAAAAAATATGAAGAAATTGGAGGAGGTTCTCCTATTTTGAGCTGGACCAATAAACAAGGGGAACTACTCTGTAAAAAATTGGACCATATATCGCCAGAAACTGCTCCACACAAGCATTACGTGGGGTTCAGATATGCAGACCCATTGGCAGAAGAAGCTTTACAAAAAATCGAAGAGTAAGTATACATTATTTATGAAATTTTTAAATAATGTGTTCATACCTTTATTACTCATTTTAATATTTATACAGGGATGGTGTTGAACACACAGTTTTGTTTTCTCAGTATCCACAATACAGCTGTGCTACTTCAGGATCCAGTTTTAACGCAATTCACAGGTTTTATAAGAATAGGTAATGAAATTTTATGATTAATTTCTAAATATCTTGTATCTTTATTCACATGACATGAGACTTTTTTAGAAAATTTCCAGAAAACACAAAGTGGAGTGTTATCGATCGATGGTCAACTCACCCACTGTTGATAAAAACTTTTGCTGAACGCATAAAAGATGAATTGGAATATTTTCCGGAAAATATAAGAAAAAATGTTATTATATTGTTTTCTGCGCATTCGCTACCCTTGAAGGTTTGTTTTACTTTCAACTTCAATAAACCCCTCTTAAAGGCTTGCGATTCTAGTATAATGTATCTGTTTTTTTTTGTTATTTCTAGGCTGTAAATAGAGGTGATTCATATCCATCTGAAGTTGGAGCAACAGTTCAATTGGTTATGGAAGAATTAAAGTTTTGTAACCCATACAATTTAGTGTGGCAGTCAAAGGCAAATATATCATTTAGAAACATTTTATTATTTTAAAAAATAAATTTTAATCATACTGAAAAAGTCAATATTTTTAGGTAGGACCGTTGCCATGGCTAGGTCCATTTACAGATGAGGCGTTGAAGGGTTACAAAAAACAAGGAAAAAATAATTTTATTTTAGTTCCTATTGCTTTCGTAAACGAGCACATTGAAACACTTCATGAAATGGATATTGAATACTGTAACGATCTTGGAAAAGAGGTTTGTAATATCTTTATACAGATATGAGTATGCTTTAAAGTTTTCAAACATTTCATTACACTTTTATTAGCTAAAAATTGAGAACATCAGGAGAGCAAAAGCTCCCAATGATCATCCTTTGTTTATTGAAGCACTCGCAGACATTGTAGTTAATCATCTGAAGTCAAATGACCGTGTAACACCAAAATTCTTGAATAGATGTCCGCATTGTATTAACCCCAATTGCCTGGAGAGCAAGAATTGGTATTCAAAAATATGCAAGGCTTGAGAATTCTGAAATGTGTTTGAAAATTCAAATCATAACACTTTTGATAGGTATTATCATTATGTTAACTTTGTGTAAATGACGTTTCATAATTTTTTAATAAAGGTGGTTGTTTTGTAAATATTTCTTGTTTTTCATTACACAATATCCACATTTCAAATATGACGATACTACAAGGTTTAGTCTCAATATTAATAAATTATAAAAAATAATAAGTAACGAAACAAAGCAGTGACACAAAAGATATAAAATTTGATTTGGTGCAAAAAAAAATTTTACGTAAAATAAGCCCTACAGTATTTCCAGTTTAACATTTTTACTGATTTAGAGTTTTTTTCGTTTCAGTAGAACGTACTTTATTGAATGCATAATTTGGCTTCCTCGTTTATCTAAATGATAAGCTATTTGACCTTGGATTCGTCTTTAAGAAAATAGTTTTTTTTTTTTTAATTTTGAGAAAACCATTTTTTTCTACAGTTATAGCAATAAATAAACATATCGTCAAAAATAAACTGATCTCCGATTCCTTATATGACTTGCAAAAATTAAAAAACTTAAAAAAATGTTTCTGTAATTAATAGTTTCATCCTTTTGTCGTCTGAAACTAAGAAAAAAAAAAAAAAAATCAGTTTGCTTTAAATGCTCGTTTTGTTGCACAATTAGAAAAACTAGTCGCGCAATCATTTCTGTTAAGAAAAAAAAAATTCCAGTCAAGCGAAATGAATTTGAAGAGTTTATAAAACTTAATTGGCTGCTTGTCATATGCGAAATTCGCAAATGACACTTTACTCGTTACATTGAATACAACAATTATGTCTTAAACCGGATTCTTCCAGCTTTATGTTCTTTTTTTAGTCTCCCAATTTACTCAACTATTTTGTAATTTGGAAAACATCGCATCTCATGTTTTTTTTTTTTCTAAACTCTGCAGAACGGAGAAACAACAAATCAAATTGTTGGGGCTCCAATTAAATGATTTCAAGGTACTCCCTGCCGTTGAAACAGAGGTGTATACGTATTGCAAAGTTTTAAACTCGAACTCTTCTAAACAGATGATTTACAAATCCATAAATTTTTTACGATTTATACAACTATAAAAAAAATAGCTGAAACCGCAAAAAAGTTTACGTTCTTGCACAACCGCTACTTCTATATTACAAGAGTAAAAAGTAATTGTTACACATCTAAATCTGATCAAAACATCGAAAACAGTGAACCCATTTTGGGGGTAATTTTGAATCGGATTCTTGAGTCAATTTTCAACCGTTTCTGAGTCAAGTTTTTTTTTGGTTTCGACTCATTACCTCGCTTGTGTGAATTAAATTTGCAACAATTAATGCTTTATATCCACCTATATCCAACTCAAAAAGCCAAAGCTAATATTTACAGGAGAAATTTCTAATTTGTTTACATTGATGAAAAGTTGTTTGGACATAGTTACGATAGAAGTGACATTTTATTTTAATTATTCAACGTCTTTCGTTGATACACATAAAAGAAAATTGCCACTTTGGTCAGTTACGGTTTTGTTCAGGAGATGTAGGATGAAAAAGTTAATTTGTTATTAAATACTCCGACTGAGGTTTCAAAGTAGACGTGGGTATAGTCGGAAAATGATATTCAAATCAAAAGTTACGGGCCATTTACCATTTTGAAATTCATCGAACTACGACAAAAATCTTCTCATGAATTCGAGAATGAAGTTTTTTTTAAAAATCGCGACTCAAGTACCTTTTATCCGACTGAGCGAGTCCCGTTTAAAAATCCATACATTATTCCGTAATCGACCTTCTTTACAAGCCCTTTCTTCAAACTTAAATTAAGTATTAAGTACTTGCCGATGATATTGTTATACTTTGGCATAAACGCAAGTTTCCCATCACCCGATGTTTAGATTGCCTCAAATGTCTCCCCCAAGCGGTCACATCGACAGCAGCAGCAGCAGCAGCAGCAGCGTGAGGAAGATGGGGGGTAAGAGGAAAAGAAGAATAAAGAGGAGCAGCGTAAGCCACCCCCTGCCAAGCACCTGCAGAGAGAGTGATAAGGGTAAGTGTGTGTGTGTGTGTACAGTGCGGCTGCGCCAGCGGCATCGGCGGCACTACCGCGGCTACGTTGTACATGCATGAGGATATACAGATATATAAACCCACAGAGGACGGAACAGCCGGAGAGGACGAGCGCGTGCATCTGATCAGTGGCGGTGGAGGTGCCGCCTATTTAAGTTGGCCGTAGGTTCGCGCGCCGCTCCAGTACGGCTGATGACTCCGTGGCTCGCGGAGCTCGCCTCGTTCTGCAGGCCGCGGACGCCCGGGCGCATCGCGCTGTTCACCCCACGGTTATGACAATGCTGATGAAAACAATGCCAACAACGACGGCACTGCTGATGTTGTCGCTGCAGATCCTGATGGTCGGATTTGCTTTGGTTGCCGGGACGAGCGCCACGCCGATCCAGCACCTCGAGCACCGGTTCTGCAGCCACCAACACCCCAAGGCCCATGAGGTTAGTCGCCCCAACAGCTGACGTTGTACTTATTTCTTGCATTGTGCCTGTGTGTAGGGTTTTCGTGACGGTTATCGCGATGGCAAATGTTGGAGCGCAGGTTGAATAAAAATAGACGTCCTGTCAGGAAACATAACCTATACGAGGCGTGTATCCAGGACGCCGAGATAGCTGTAAAGTTTTTTTTTTTTTTCTTTCTCTGTTTCTCTTCCCTTTTCCACCGTCCGGTCAGCGTATGGTGTCCAACTATAGCACTGCCATATGAGTATTGATGCATGCACGCGTACGCGTTTGTTTATCTTTCCCGCTGTGTCAATGAACTCGATTGGTTGGTCCCCGCTCGTGCAATATTTTTTTTTTTTTTAAACGAAAAAACAAACTGTTGCAAGCTTAGGGTGCTTTGTTTGCATTCATTTATATTGAGAATAGTTGAAAGTTTTTTTTTTTTTTATATATATAGATATCGTCCAAGATCTCAATGAGAAATTTACAATGTTTACGTTTCTTAAGTTTTTCCAAACATTTTTTAATTTAAATTATTACAGCCGTTACTCTTCCAATACTTTTTGTCCGCACTTGTAAGTTTGTCAAATCAGAAAATCTATTTTGTTGAACAGTAAAAATTAATATAAATCTTTTATACCCTTTGTATTTGAATATACAAACAAAAACTGTTACTTGGATCATTTTATACGTGCTCCGTAATGCTTATTAAAGTAAACAACTAGGAAGATCGGGTAAAGAAAAGCTTTTTTTTTGCCAACGTCAACATTCATTCACGCAGCTCGCGCCTGACGTTTACTTTTGGCATATCGTTGGGAGTAAGAATGCGCTACATGAGTAGTGTAATACCATACGACCGTGCATGCACTCACTCATCACTTGAGAATCAAGGAAAGCGAGCAAACAATCCAATCGAGCGGGTTTCATTACTACATTCATGACCAACTCGAGGCACGTGGAGTGCAAGAGCGTACAGTGTATAAATAATATACATTATTGTAAGAGAGCGTTTCACACAGGACTTGCATGCCTGCCAACAATTCCATCTTTGTTGCATTGCAGCATTTTTTTTTTGTTCCTTTCTCAGCAGTAAGTACTTAGTCACAGAAACAGAGACGTCCACTTGCCTTGTATAAATACTTGTAGGCCACTTGACTGCTCAGTTACATGCACACTTGCCCGTCTTACTCACCTTTTTTCATCTCTTTCTTTCACACTTCTTCTTTATACTGTCAGTTACGTGATTTATTTAAACTGACTCTGATACAATTTCTTAGTACTGTGCAATAATTTTTTCCATCTTCAGGTTTTCTTTTTTAATTTATATTTTTCCCTTTGATTATGTAAATGTAATGACTGCAAACTTTTTATTGAAAGGTCCTTCTTATTGTTATTCTTATACACCAAGAAAAGGAATGTAACAATTAACGATTGTTCATAAATGACAAGTAAGTAGTCGGGAGGAGAAGGCAAACGTTGAAAATGTTTGCGGTTAGTTGTTATTCTTGACTTGTCTCGCCGTAGTTTTCCCGCCGCGTACAAGTTTTAATGAAACAAAATACAGCGCTGACGCAATGTTTATTCTGTTGAGTCCAAACAATTAACTGGATAAGTAAAGAACAAAAGTAAAACTTTGTCGCTCCGCGAAGCCATTTTCTTCTTTTCTCGCTGGATTTAAGAGAGAAAAAAAAGTTACACCGCAATTGCGACGGAGATTAATGACGAAAGAAAAATCAACGCTTTAATGTCAAATATCTTTTTTTTCATCATTCGAAAAGCATCCGCCAGACACAACAAAAACATTGAAAACATTTTTAAAAGGAAAATAAAAGCACAACAATCATCCAACCAAATGACAGAATACCTGCTTACATTCATCTATTTTTCTCTCGATTTAAGTAATTCTTAAAAACAATTAAAAATTATGGATAAATGAGTAGCAGTTAGAAAGATATAACCAATAGATATTTCGAAGAGACCGACACTTTTTTTTTTTTAAGCCAAAGACCGTGTGTACGTTTTACGAAGGACACCGGATAAAGCGGGGGAAATTAGGCCAGACTCGTGTCGCCGCCACCGTTTCACCCTCACCCCACCTATACATGTAATTTATAGTCGTATGCATACGCGGTCACGTGCTCTTCCTCCTCGGCTGGCTCTCTCGCTTTTGTTTACACGCCACCCGCGCAATCGATACGCGCCCTGACCCTCCTGACTCTTTTTTCCCCCTCCCCCTTCTTCTTTTTCTTGTACCACCAAAGGCTTCTCTCTCTCCATGCATTATTATTATTATTGTACAATTTGTTTGTTCGTGGCCCCCGAAATGGTCTGGAATTACGTACCTTTGGGGCTCAAGATGAATTAGAGAAATTTTCAAGCCGTTTGATTGTTGGCCGTGTTTCGTGCCCGTTTCAAAGTGTATCTACCCCCCCCCCCCTAGTCAGCCGGGAGGCTTTGATTACAGAACCCACCCGTATGATTAGAATTGTTGGAGTGCCAGACCCAAAGTTCGGGTTGTTTCGACAAGCGTTTGCTGCTCTGCTGTAGCGTGATCTCGTTAAGACTTTCAACAAAAAAAATCTCCCAGCTAATTGTTTAGTATTCAACCCTCCTGATCCTTATGAATTGCAAGAATTTGCGTGTACAACGTATATATAGGTGCACTTCTCTCAATGATCCAAAAGGCGCGATGTGAAAGTATTTCTCAACTTTGTTGCGCTCGCACTGAAAAAGTAACAATAATAGCAGGAATCGCCTGGAGATGCTGAGTTATGTAGTTGGCACTCGCGTCACTTGTACAATAGCAAAAAAAAAAAGACTTGGCACACGAGTATATCTGTTTGATAATTTATGCACCATCTTGTTCGAGCGACGACAGCGATTCGTGTTTTACGTCAGTCTGGTTACCACACAAGTAGTGTATAATACCATCTCTCGCGATACGCTGCCTGTATGGAGAGCCGTTGGATTGAGTATAGTGAAGGAGGGACTCGTACAATTATGAAAACTCTTTCCAACGTCATAAAGATTTATCTCCCGATCGCTCTCCTTTCCCTTTTTTTTTAAGCACGTGCGACTGTTGTAACTAACGTCTATCTTGCTCTTTTTGTTTCATAACAGGGCTTTTCGCTGTAGGCGTTGTATCGATCGTAATAAAAAGAAAAGACCATCCCAAACGAGGGAGAGAAAATAACTTGCATACTTTGTGCATGGTATTTAAGTTTAACGAAACTTTTTCACCACGGCTGATAACGTAACAAGCGTGCCTACATGTAGACGCGAGTGCCGCGAAAACGAGCGCGAAAATATGCGGGAGGAGAAACAATTCCGTACGTCAGAATTAGTTTCGTTGACTCCGAAACAATGCTAAAACCAACTTACTTTGATGTATGCAACGCACGCGTTGTTTAGAAAGCTGCAGTTGGTATTTTTATTTGGGAGAAGGGAACTGGTTTTTGGGCGGGTGATTATAATTTTTACGCGCCGAGTATAATACGGTCGTGATTGTTTCAAAAGGTTTTGGGAACGAGAAAGTTTTTTCACGCTTATGTTGTGCAAAATAATGTAGGACAAATGGTTGATTCGGTTCGATTGAGTAAATCTAGCCTTTCAATTATTATTTTTATGTTTCCGAAATCAAACAATCCGAATACTATGAATTTCAGTGAATGGATTTTTTAAACATTTCGCTTATGAAAAGTTGAGCACTCTACTAGTAAAATATCGCGATAAAATTAATCGTAGGTAATTGTTTTTCTCATAACGAGTGTGGAGATCAAACGCTCGAGTGTCACACTGCGAGCTATAAAACATCGGAGTCCAAAAACTTGCACAAACGTAAAATACATAATTGCCTTTGATTTAAAAATTCTCAGGTGTCCCGTGTTCTATACTGGTTCCAGCCATATAAATAGAAAAAGAAATGAACAAAAGTAAACTAATCTCACGAGTCATTAGGTTTTAAAATAATCCGTGTAAAGCTCATTAAAGTACTAAAAGCATCGCGTCATTAGAAAGTTTACGTCACAGGGCATACGCCGAGCACCGTATTTTTAACGCCATGTATAACTTGGCCGACGCAATTCAAGTGCCGGCGACGAAATTACACCTCGCGATCATTTAGAAAGGCAGAAGTCACCCGGTCGGCGTCTGTTACATTTTCGTGTACAAATTGCTTTTGAAGAAAATTTCTATCCGAACCACCACTACTATGTACACAGACTGCGCGTACGCGTGCCTTGAGAGCATTAAACTTGAGCTACTTTCCGCGGCTTACGCGGATCGCGCCGGTGAAGCGAGAAAACGCGACTCGCGGCGCAAAAGATAGCTCCTCCTTTTCATTTCTCATTCCCTCGGTTGGAATACGTATATGTATATGTACCCAAGTAACTTTCGTTATCGTTAGGAGAGAGATAAGCGGGAAATCGGGAGAAACGCTCTTTACCGGGCGCTGATCTCTATCGCCCCGGCGACTCCCCCCATATATTGGCTGCCCGAAAGAGATTGTAGATTAAATTTTCCCCGAATCAACTTACTGTCATATGCACTCGCTACACTCTCCACGTCGATATTTATGTGTACGAGTTTCGTTGGAGCGCGCAAAAAAAAAATCGACTCCGTGTTCGGGTGGAGTCCGTGCGAGAGACCAACATCGACTACGTAAAAAAGTATGCTTAAACATGCGTGTCGGACATACGCGCCGGCTGCTGCGATGAGCCTGCGCCCTTTTTACGCGATACTCGCACCGCACCGGTGTACATGTGTATACACATCGAGTGGGAAAAAGGACAAATCGAGTGAGAGGAGAGACGCACAGTGGTCCGGATATGTTGACAGATTGTCATTACACTGCACGTGGGAATTACCAGTTGCTACATATACACACTCGGAGGATGAAAGTCAGCCGATGTTGCGTAACTGTATACGAAAAAAATCCTTGAATTGGCGTGATATGTTGCTCCTCTCGGCAATTCAATCAGAAATCGAGCAAATCGATTGAGGGACCGGAAAATCACGCGACTGGCACGGTATTTGTACGCGCGGACAAAGTTGGGTCCAGCTTTGGTGCCTAGCGATTGTGACAGCCAAACTTTCTCCGGCGAGAGAGCGCAGAGTTTCCCAGTAGCGCAAGTACATGGAGTTGCAAAATGTCAAGAGAGCCATAGGGAAAAACCCCGGGCACTTGTGCAAGAGAGGAGCCGAGAGAGCTGGCATTATCGCCGGGCACGAAAAACGCCTCAAAAATGTCGAAAGCTCCGCAGCGGGAGGGGGAGGGGGTTCTCAAGGCGCAGGCATGTGGGAAAGAGTCCGTCATGACCCCCGGGGGAGGGGTAGCAGTGGCGACAGGGGTAGTGGCGGCAGCAGCTACTGGTGCTCGACTGCTCTTTGGCTTCCGGGCATCGCGTATATATACGCGTGCGGTCGGGAACAGCTACACACGGTGTAGCGAGTGCCGAGGGTCGAGTGCCGTGGCAACGACGACGACACCATCAGCAACGTGAAATAATTAAGAGCATGTAGGGGGCCACGCAACACCATGCGAGGGATGGCAGAGCCGAGCGTAATAAATTAATGGCCACGAGTCCGGAAATTTTATGAAACACTTGTTTTTCAGCCTTTTCTGCGTGTATACCAGCATTTCTACTGATGCTCCTTTTTTCTTTTTTTTTTTTTTTTTCAATTTCAAGTGTCAAAGTTGAAAATTTGGTCCCGTAAAATAATAATAGGTACATACAATATGTAATAATTTTGATGGTCTTCGGTTACATTTTTTATTTGGTTATCCGTCGTTCCTGATACTTATAGTTATTGAATCGATGTGTCAGTGAATAAATAACTCGTACAAATTTCTCACGGCGTTGCTAAAATACACGTCAAATGTATCACTCACAAACACAAATGCTGATGACTTATTATTCAGTGCCATTGAAAATACCGGTATAGGTGCACTGTGGGGGCATCCCAAAATATACGTAATCAGTTATGAACGCACGAAAAATAGAGCAATCGTCATGAAAGATTTGCCTTGCATCGATAAACTGACTGACATCTGAAAACATTGCGAAACTTACGCGGGACATTTTTGAAATTCGACTTTCTCGGCGCTATGGACAATAACTTGCCTTCGATCGCGTGTTTGCTTGTCCGTAACGCGGTATACATCCGCGAAAGCGGATATTTCGAGACAAAAACCACACACAAAATACCGTCAACTCGCAATTGTAGGAAAGAAACGCACTCTCCTGTAATTCGTACAACTCACGTCAAATGCCGGTCACGTTACTTCGCATCCATCATCCTCACCCCTGTTTTCCACAATTTGTACACGTGAATCCGACACCTCTTACCTACAACAAAAGTCAGCGAAATAATTATATTTTGGTTAAAAGTCAAGCGTAGCAGCAGGTGCGCTAATTTTCACTTTCGGTCAAGCGCATCCGTTTTCCCATACGCTCCATTTGGTTTTTCCATGGCACCAACTTTTCCCGTTAATGGCCACTGCGGTGGCGTCCCGTGAATCAACTGCGAGAGTTGCCGCTAAACTTTCGTCGCGACCGTACGAAAGTGTGTTTGGGTGCCAGTGTATGTATGACCGATCTTATCTATATACATTACATACAAATTATACACATTTCTGTGGTTACAATATACGGGGAGACGAAAAGATATTAATTTAGAGCACTGATAGCTGGATATATAATACCTCATATGCATAGCCGATAGCGATTGCGCAGAAGGAAAAATCGGTAAATAAAAAAAAGGGGGTACTTCAGACCTTTGATTTATATTGCGTAAAAGTTGACCAAAACCATTTCACGCTCGACGAGGTAAGCGGAGGCAGGGCGTGGGGGGGGGGGGCAGTGTACGTATACTTGCGGTGGAAAAAAAAGGAAAGAAGAAATAACAATAACTATAATTGGAAAGTGCCGCGAGCGCGCACATTCTCTTCTCGCATGAATATACGCGCACCTAAAGCGCGTGTACATACGTGCATGATATTACGTGTGTGCGCGAAACAGGTGATAATGTCTCGGTGAAGGTGTGCTGTTTGTTGCAGTTGCCGCTCTGCATGACTTTCCTACGTGTGTATATGTATATGCATATATAGGTGCAGACCAGTGCTGGCAGACAGAGCGCATAACGTTTATCTCTCGCCTTGAATCTCGCGTTCTTGTTTCGTTTCTTGAATGTTGCGTTCCTTGTCCATAATTGAATTGAATTGAACGCGTCTTCTAATTCTTTTTTTTTTTTTTTTTTTTTTTTTTTTTTTTTTTTTTTTTTTTTTTTTTTTTTTTTT
>NW_019379589.1:2777415-2823741 GCF_000648655.2 Copidosoma floridanum
CCTTTCTTTTTTTTTTTTTTTCTCTTTCTCCCGTACAGCGGCAGCCGCCCTTTGTCGTCCTTCCCGTTTCACTCCGACGCTCTTTTACCGCGTGCCGTGGCACTTAAAATTTCACGTCGCCCCTTTGCACCCCGTCGTTGTAATACCATGATTAATAATGCCTCGTTTCGTTTCATTAAAGTTGCGTTTAAAAGTTAAACCTCTGGAATTCAATGCGCCTGTAGATGTACAGGCCAATCGCTCGAGTCGCTTTTTTTTTGCCGAAGAAAGGGAGAGAGGGGCGAAACAAAACCCATTTGGTTCTTTAAGGTTCTCTTCTGTGTACAATTGACTGTACAGAGGGAATGGCTCGTAAAAACTCTGCAAAAGTCGCGCTTTTGTTCTGCTCCGCTTGGAAAACTTTCCTCTTTCACCGACTTTTTCATCATCCCTTTCTTTGTTGGAATACTTATTTATCTTTCGATTCGAGCGTTTAATTCCTCCGGGGCACCCTTTCGAGTCATCTTTATGCTGTTAACAATCAGATAAATCACACATGGTACAATACAACATATTGTATGATATCGCGGATGGGGTTTGCCACAGTTTGCCTCGGGTATAATTGGTCCGATGCTAATGAAACAAACGCCAGGTGCACGAATGAAAATACCCCTCCTCCTTTTTTCCCCCCGAGTCTCTTGAATATTCTCCGACGCAGGTTCTAATTGTCAAGTGCGAGGCGCCACCCGGTGACCTTATCTGCATTGTAAAATCGGTGCTCCTCTTTTTCTCCTCCCTCCCTCTCTCCGGCAAATACTGCAAACGGGCGAACCAACTGGACCGGCTGATGGGATTTCCGCCAGAGATGTCTCGGGGGTTGTACCCCTTTCCCTCCCTGCGTGCACGCTCCTGCATCATCTCCATCGCTCCGGCGTCGCCCTCATTTTGCCCGGGCACTCGGCGTATTGGATCTGACCACCCATTGTCTTCGCAAACAATTCCCCGTGATTAATCCCGAACATTTTCCGCGGCCGCTCCCTCGCGCCGCAAGGAAAAATAAACAGAGGAAAAAGAGACTCGGGGCAAGAAGAATGGCACGCAAACCAGTCGACGGGGGCTAAAAAAATATACGCGTGGATTAAAAAAATCGGGGTGGCTTTGGATGAACCAATACGTCGGTTCAATCGTATGGATGAAAAAAAAAAACTCCTCTCACGATGCGCCTTGATTTTCGACGAGTATAGTCGATCGAACAATTTTTTTCCTTCATGCTCGACGTAAAATTTATAGAGCACAAATTTCTGCTGGAAAAGAAAAAAAAAATCGTGCAAGAGGTATATACCGAGAGGGTGTGGCAGGTGCAATATCATAGGGAGAGGGGCGGCGTAATGCGCGACGACGCGGCAGTAATTAGTGGACGCGGTAGAGTCGTCGCATGCCTCCCGTGTATTCCCCGAGGTTGGCCCCCGCCACGGGAGGAATTTGCCTGCGCCGTCGTACAGCCGTGTGGTCCCCCTTGGGAGGAAAGCCCTCGTTACTTCGGCCCGACGCCTCGTTTTACATGCTGCCGAGACACATTTTTACTCGTACGTTTGTTTATTTAATTTTTCACCGATTGGTCAGAGCTATACGGGGCACCCGTACCGGTATGAGAGAGATATGGTCCACAGGTGCTCGTGCGATGGATCTGTCCAACTCGAGCTGCACGAGAGACATATTTTTCGTTACGGAAAAAAAAAAACATAGCAAATAATATCGGTCCGTAAATTCCGCGTGCCCGGTAGGTGTGTAATAAACGTCGCGTTTAATCAATTTTATCGTAGTCCTGACAATCTGCTACCGGATATGAAAGAGGAGAAAAGAAGGCACAGCTCGTTCTACTCGCTCCAAGATTAAAAGCCCCTCTCTCTTTCTCGCGCTCCCTGTGATTGATGGACGAGAGATCGCCAATGTAGATACGTCGATCTTCGCCCACATACAACCGTATACATTTATATATATATATATATGTATGTATGTATGTATGTATGTGTATACGTGAACAGAGAAGAGAGTCGGCTGCGATTCTTGCGTCCCGAAGGCTCGAGATTAAGTTCTCCCTGAGGATCATCCTGACACTTTTTCAGATTCATTACCCGATACGCGCGTGCGATCGCGGGAAAAATAACGCCAGCCCCATCGGATGGATAAATCGAGCTGTTGCGGAACGTTTCAACGCTTCGCGGCAGCGTATATAAATCTTCCGACCGAATCACACCGAGTTTCCTCTCCTGCACGGATCGCCAGCGAAGTCGCTTATTCTTCATACATTAATTTCTTCGTCTCCATTCATCGTTCAAATTATCGCGTCGATCGTCAAGACCCAATGATCGGAACTAATTGAAGACCGATCGACTCGACGTGAGAAAATTTTTTCTGCCAATTGCGATGAACGACGCAGAGCTGCTTAAATATAGTCCGTTGGATCGATGGACAATGGGAAAATCTGCTAAGCTTCATTTCTTTCTCAAGGGGAGGAGGGGAAGAAATCATGCAGTTCACGTACCTGTAGCGATTAAAAGCGATTACGGGTCGCACGAAGCCTCCTCACCGACCATCAATACAGGAGTACGCGCGCGCGCGCACAGTCGACGATTGATCCCCCCCCCCCCCTGATGGCTTTAAATTTTGCAACGCCATAGTTTTTCCATTTACATCTTACTCACTTACCTTATCGCATGCCTATATATTTACCTATACTGTTATAGGTACGTTGACTAGAGTATATATATACACATGGTACCAACTCCGCGTGTACTATTGGAAAATGGGAATTTTCGTATTTTATTTTCCTCTGAAAGACCGCCACTGTCGCTCGTGGGTGTGAAATAACTTTGGAGCCAGCCACAGAGAGATTTCCATTTCCAGCGTGCAGAAAGGCCATGGTACAACCGTATACCGCGGGGCAGTCGTCATCAATGGGCAAAGTAAAGCCAACAGGCGTTCGAAGCAAACATTTCGAGCGGATAAACTTGGAAACGAAGTTTGCATCTTGCACGAGGCGTCGCGCTCGCGTTTTCTCCAGTTGAAAAGTAAAGTCCCGTATAGATGTATGTGTAGGTGGTATATACCTACTCAGGAACGCGTCGGAGCAACTTTGCCCGTCGAATTTAATCAGATCTGCATATCGGGAGGTAAGTATATACATGTATGCGAGGGAAGAAAAATAAAAGGAGGAACGAGCGAGAAATTTGATTACGCGGGACGTGTGTGTCTTCTTTTTCACCCTCTCTCTCTCTCTGATAGTTTCGCTCCCGAGCCGAATTGGTCCTTGACACACGCGATCGTGTGCAAAAAAGGACCAAAGATTCGGCAGAACCTCCCTTTCTCCTCTCCGCCTCCGAACTTTTGGCTTTGTGAGCCAGAGTTTTCGAGTTTGCCGCCTCTTACGCAAACAGTATTTTCCTGTCACCGCCTCTCCCCCTCACCCCCACCCTCTAGCTCCTTCTGCTCTCCAGCCAAACTTTCGGGCACCCACCGAGTTTTCGTCTATTGTCCTCGTTCTCTTTGGTTTGTCTAAATTTCAATTCTTCCCTCGCGCGCGCGTGCGTTTGTGCTGCACACCGCATTCGTTAAAAAACTTTGATTTTCATAATATATTATAATATTTGATGATGTATATACTTGGATTATATAATTTTTCCTTCCTTTCTTTCTTTCAAAAAAAGTATCTTACAATCGAAAGCGAGCGTTGCCTTGTCTTATTGAGTAATCTATTGTTCCCTCCCCCCTTTCGCATATTCAGTGGCAGTCACGCAGCACATGTACCTCGCGTACAACAGTATGGATTTCCACCGAGGGGGCAAAGCACCAAGCAACGTTCCGCACCCTTACTGCCCACTTTTTCACTCTCTTTCATTTCTTTTCTTTCTTTCTTTCCTTCATTTTTTTTTTTTTTTTTTTTTTTTCCTTCCCTCTCCGAGCGAACACCGCCTCCACCGCCCGTGGTACCCCTGCTTATTCCGTGTCGCGTGCTTCGCGGCGTTATTGTGTACATTCGTGACGCTACGTGCCTTGGAATTTTTTAAGTTCGCTCCCGGGCAGTGCGAATGCCTCGGATGTATTCACTTCGCATAATTCTCCGTCTCCTTCTTTCCTTCTGTTTTTCGCGCCGAGCCCCCCCATTCCCACCCCCTGCTCTCAAGACTTATCGAATGGAAATGCTAATATTACAAAATACATTTTTTTAAATATCCCCCGGGCTCTGCATAATTTTGTGGTGATTGTCTATTCTCTACGCTCCTTCCTCTGACAAAGTTCTGGTTTTTTCGTCTCTGATTACGAGTATATTGGTGTCATTTCAATCGTTTGCTCTTTTTTTCGCGATGGTGCAGCGTATTTTGGTAAAAACAATGGTTTAGTTTGCACTACAGCTATCGAATATTGATGCACTCTGTTTTTACCGATTTCTGGTGGGTAAAAAAAAAAAAAAAAAAAAAANATATGTACTTTACGAGCCGTGAACGCTTATTGTGCTTCGTGCAGTCGTGCACCGTGAGCTGTATACAACTAAAACGACTCTCTCTCTCTCTCTCTCGACATCGTACACGTCGTTGCTGACACGTGTCACGCAAACTCTTAACAAAAAAGAAAAAAAAAAAAAAAAAAAACATAAAAACAAAAGAAAAAAGGAGCGCGTTTTGATTTTTCCGATTCAAACTTCATGGATTATACATTGGAGGTCGCACGCGCGTGCAAGTCCGGTGTAACGATTGTTTGGAAAAATTAACATGTAGGAGTTGCGGCAAAATCGGGGAAAACGCACCGCATCACGCACATAAATCGGGATGAAAGGGTATAAGGGACGTGGGTGGAAATAATAATAATAAAAAAAAAAAAACAGTGACCGCGTGCACGATTTGTGCGCTCGCGTGATTGAAGAAAATTTCGGACCGGTGCGTGGGATTGAATTCGATGCGGAAGCGCAGTGGTCTCTATACCGATCACCCGCGAGGGTTTTGGAATCCCTTTTTTTTGTTCCCCAGGGCCCTTTGTTTTTTCCATCGATTCTATATAGCTGCTATCCCTTTTATCGAGCGCAATATCTGTAGTCCCTTTATATCCCGAACCGAGTCGATTTGTTTGATAAATGTTTGAAATTCCATAGCTAAATCGACGCGAATGTGCTAGAAATCGGCATCTCCAGCTTAGGAAAAAGGGCAGATTGATCGCCAAAAAAAACAGAACAGAAGTTTTGGGCTAATGAGAATGAAATGTTGGCAAAAAAAAAAAAAAAAAAAAAAAAAAGATTCGAGCAGGAAGATTAAATTTTCTCGTGTACGAGCACGCGACAAGCTCGGTCCGCTCGAAAGATGAAAGGGAAAAACGTTGAAGCCTGCCAAAGGCTCTAGAGGGGGGTACCGTATGTGCCAGTTCAAATGAGGGGGAAAAAGGGCGAGTATCAAATGCGTTCGTGTACTCGCGACGAGGAAAAAAATTCGTTTGACGACGCCACGCGGAAATGACGATGAATCTCTGTAGCTATCGAACACGTATAGTAGTGGCTTGAGCAGGTACAAACGCTGTCGAATTTTCACGAAAAATAAAAGAACCAAAGATCTCCTCGTAACCGGACACTTGACCTCCCTTTGATCAACATTTAAACACCCAAATCACATGTAAAACTCTCATTGGTTTTAGTCGTGGTAGAGAGTGGAGAGAAAAAAAAATTCAAGCAAGATCACACACGTATAGTGCGGCTTTCCGATATCCTCGTTGAAACTACATCGAGTGCGAAATCGTTTTCGCGTTGCGTCAAGATTAGCGATTAGGAAAGAAGAGCCAGGAGCTGATAGGTATTACATGGGCGTATACATGTATGTAGGCAAAGACAGGAAGATGATGCGGCGATGGCAGTAGGTATAGCAGAGCATCCTCTACGTCGCCCTTTTCCTTCGACCCCTCCCCCCCATTTGCCGCAGTGTGTGAGTGTATACCCGGTCGTTACCACCACTGCCGCCGACGAACGGAAATTGGATTACCGGCAGCTTCGCAAGACGTAGACACGCTGCTGCCACTGCTATACTCTTCTTCCCCCCCCCCATGTCGGAACTTCTTTTAAAAAGTCAATATCGAGTCGCGTTACGGCGTTTACTTTGCATTTTAATGCAAGATTGTTATTGTTGTTGTTGTTCTCGTTATTACTATTACTATTATTATGGGCTCGAATCAAAAGTAGAGGAACAATTTGCATCCAATGATTTTGGCCTTGACGATAAAATCAAACTAATATTATTGCAATAAATTAGCGGATGGTTGTATAATTAGCCATCGTCATGATTTAATGCATACAATGTACGAATAATGACCCAGAAAATATCTTAACGAGTCTGTATTTACTCAGTTACCGGAGGGGTTATTTTCATTTTGTTTTATTATTATTTTTTTTTTTCTCCACCAACGCACGCAAGGTACCACGTAAAAGGGCCCGTATATAATTAAACAATAATAAATAATCGTAGTCGTCGTCGGTGACTACGTTCCCTCGGCTCGCCATTAGCATAACCCGTACAACATTTCATTAGCTTATATACAGCTCATATTAGCCGCCACAGTCACGAAACTGCTGCTGTACTATACTTACAGCTGGCGAACTTCGGAGACGAGCAGTGGAATCGGCTGCATTAAGCTCCGTCGTAAAACTGCTGCCAAATAGCGGCTCCAATTAAACATTCCTTTGCTCGATCCGCACGGACAAACGAACGGAGGGAAAAAAAAAAATTTTTTTCCGGCGCTACGCTTTGAAACTCGTATCGGGGCCCTTGCCACCACTGCTCCGGAGGATTTACGCGAGCCAACTGTTTGTACCAATCGAACCCTGGCATCTGTACGTGTAACCACACGAGTGCGCGCACGTATACCTGCTTACTTACCTATACTGCATAAAGGTATACCTGTCCTATACGTATGGGCTCGCGGGAAGCCATTATTACCCACCGGTGCTCGTATATATATGTGTGTGGGTCTGCACGAACGGAGGCAAACCAAACCGCGAGCCAACCACTACTACTACTGCCGTATAGTTCTCGCGCGTGCATTTCCACGGCATGAAGCAAAGTTGCGATTTTATACTCTTCGATGGACCCAATTCACTATACACTGGATGCCAATAGAACCCAAAGGACTGCAATTAACTTTAAGTCTTTCTTTTTTATCAACTAAATTATTTCACGATTCACCCTCTAATGTTATGAAAGTCCACATCGCCAAATTGAACAAGCACAGAAGTATGTATAGATGTGCGTTTATGCCCATCGTCCGACTATAAGAAAAAGCTCCATACGATCGGAGCCTGGGGAGGGTATCGACAATCTCAAAAGTACAGTCGTATTCTCCTCTGCTCTAAACTCTTTTTGATAATAATAATAATAATAATAATAATAATAATAATAATAATAATAATAATGTACGCCGCTGTTTCCCCCCACACGTTGCTCTGTACCTACCCACATTTCTGTCCGCGTCCCCCCTCCCCTTCTTCATCCCTATCGCTCATGAATTTTAATGGCTGTAAGTTATACGACGAGGGCAAGATAGGGCCGCGAACGGACTGCCTAATGTATTCCAAGAAACGCCTTCCCCGCGGCTCTTTGGAAGGGGCCCACGTCTCGTAATGACATAAAAATGGCCGATTTAATCCGCGCTGAGAAAACTTTTTCCTGACCCTACCCTCCCCCTCCTCATTAGCATGCATACATTGTATATATGAATATACAAGCTGCCCGTTTGGCTTTTGTAAATAAACAACTGTTGATTACGCCGATAATTAAGTAACGCTATAATTTTATTCCTCGTGATACACATTGCGGGGACTCGTGTCGAGCTAAACTCGTGTATATATATGAGGGATGCGCGAGCCATAACCGGATCTTCTCAGGTGACGGGTTCGTTGTACACCAACGACTGATTACAAATTCAGCGAGTCGCGCGCGCAAATGCACACACACGTCCCCTAATTGCGAGAAAAGATGTCTGCCTCGCGCTTGCTAGTGTACATTATTACAGTTACATGTGTATATGTGCGGGTAACGTAATGTATAATATAGCGCCAATCGAGCGCAATTCGCGAGAAAGCAGCCAAGCACGGCGGTTCGAGCGAGTGCTCCTGTCGCTCCGTGTAGCTCTGAATTGCGATGTGTGACGTATCTCGTTCCACTTACGCGCCTACGGTATTGGTATTATTAGTTTTGCGCTTCCACATTTGCGGAAAATCAATTTGTCGAACTTGTTCGTTTTATTAAAATTGGAGGGTTTTGAAGAATAGGTTTTTTTTGTTTTTTTTTTGTACGCGCGAACATGGAGCATACTGTGGGGCTAGAAATTGTATAAAAAATGCAGAATTATCGTCTCGCGCTTTATACATGTATCCATATACTTACACGTCATTTTTATCGCGCTCCGTTATTAATTGCAGAGACCCGATTAAACGACGTGCGCGAAAATCGAGCAACAGCGGCAAACCTTGTGTACCCGGTGCTTTATGGCAAAAAGCAAAAGTAGAGGAATAAATGCATGAGAGGTCCGAGCCAGGTCGAAAGGTACATAGACACGAAAAGGGTATCACAAGTATATATACATATAGACGTGTACTGCAGCATCCCCGGGCTGGAGACGACGAGCAACCCCGGGTCTGATTAGGGTGGCGGATCCTGCAGAATCTGGAATTCGAGTTCACCTTGTTAGCGAGAGCCGCGGGCTCGCATAGCTTACTGTACTCCTTCCTGTAGACGTGTGCGTGCCTGTGTGTGTGTGTGTACACAAAACATATGAGGGTTTCCTGGGTATTCGTATCTAATATTATTACTGTGTAAGTAATCTATATACGGATGAGAGAGAACTTTGGAGATGGACGAAATACATGTGTATGAAAAAAGAAAAAAAACTATAATAATCATTTTAACTGTGAAGATATCTATATACAACAGTAGAGTTGGGACGCCATGCCAGTTACTGGTTTCGGGGTGATTTTTACCGTAGTTTGAGTGTAATAATTTTATGTATCTACACAATGTCCCAGCATTACCGTGGACTCGAAAAGCTCGAACTTTTCGACGTCCCTGCTATAGATACTTTGGATGAGCTTGAAGGGCACTGAAACTGCGAATCGTCGGCGAGCCGCAACCACAACGCAATTTTTCTAACGAATGTACCCAATGTACTCGCCAAAACTACATTCCGGATCCGCAAAGTTTGAAAAGCTGTTTTCTCGTTAGTTGGCCGCTTGACATAAATAACTCTCTCATTAGCGAACGTCGCGTCGTACCTATACGTGTAGCCTTCGGGGGTAGGGTGTAAATTTGACAACGAGAATTTCCATCGAATTTCGTGCAAGCGCCCCCATATATATACACTCCTCCCTCGAATACGTGTCCCAACTCTTACATTTATAGGCAGCGCGTATTTGCTCCGGGTGTCATGACTATACACATTGAAAACGAGTTTGAAAAAGAGGTTTTTAAATTAGAGGGATGAAAAAAATAGAGGACGTCAGTTGGTGATACGATGTGAAAAAATATTCATTAAAAAAACAAAAATTAAAACAAATTAAAATAAAAAATAAGAAGGAGGAGGAGGAGGAGGGTTCACATCAAACCTGAAAAGCACTTTGGCGCTCGGATCAAACGGAGAGAAATCGAATGGATCTGCCGGTGGCACAAATCGTTTTGCCGCATACGCATATGTACTTTACGAGCCGTGAACGCTTATTGTGCTTCGTGCAGTCGTGCACCGTGAGCTGTATACAACTAAAACGACTCTCTCTCTCTCTCTCTCGACATCGTACACGTCGTTGCTGACACGTGTCACGCAAACTGCACATGCAAGAGAATATATACAACAACTACGACAGCTACGTATACTTGTGTAGCTGCTGACGGCACACGTATTATATATTATCGAACAATTTTGCGCCCCGTTTGCCACCCCGTGAACAAGATATGAACACTCCATTGTAAGCTCTCTATATGCGACTTTTTGATCGCTTCATAGGTACCTTCATTCCGTTATTTTTCTTTTTTCTGACGATACCCATCCAGGAAAGTACGTACGATCGATTATCAGGTAAATACTTGTTTTCATCTCGATCGTGTGTGATGTAGTCCCGTTATTGTTGGCGCACCGATACCAAACAAGTGATGTATGGCTGATTGTTCCACTAGAGGAACAACATGATACTTCTTGCTAATCTGTGGATTCATCGATTTTCATTTCGAAAGAAACAGCCTGCCACTTGTGCTCCTATGTTGCAACGTCATGTACAGCTATTGAAAAAACTGAGGTTGATCACTTTGTTGCCGAAAACAAAGACCAAGTTATGTAAACTCTCTCTTGTCTAAGTCATCGCTACTCTGCAACAGTTACATTAATGTATGTACATTAACATTAATATAGGTACAATGAAACCTTTCATTTCCACCAAGAGTAAATTAATTACACGTTGAGCAGAATTGTCCCTTTAAATCACTCGACGCCAATCCCGTCAATTTGTGGAAATAAACCACGAGGGAATCGAATTAAAATATGAAATTTCCCGGCTTCCTTCAATATAAATTATTATACCGTGACGCGATAAAAATAAATATGAGTGGCGTCCCGGGAAGAAGAATATACGTCACATGGATATTCCCGGGGGAATAAAATCAAGAGCCGAGGGTAATAATAAAAGTCTCTCGCGTCGTCACGACCCTTTCGGCTTACCACTCGGGTATATACATATACATACATGTGTGCTGTGCCGGGCAGATCGAGGTAACTCGGGAGAAGGAGGAGGAAGGACAGGTCGCGTCGGCGTCCAGACGTGCAGAAAAATGAAAATCCCACGTTACACCCCCACCCCGGCCGCTCCTCGGACAGCCGCGCACAGAGAGGGGCAAAATAGGGACGGAAATGCCTCTTTCCGCGCAAAGTCTCATCCATCATCCCGAAAAAAAAAAAGAAAAGATTTTCTCTTTTCCCCTTGAGCAGGGGAGGACCGGTGCAAAATAACCTCCGAAATAGATGCTTCGCTCGATACTCTCCGCATTCAAGCAGGGGTTGAAACTTTTAAGGACGTTCGGTAGAGATAGCGGCGGGGAACCACTTGCGGGGCAAGGGGGAAGTAGCGATGAGTGAAGACTTGGCATCGCCGCACGGGTCTCCAATGTGTAAATATTCATGTACACACATCAGGTGGTGTGCAATCTGCAGTGTCTGCTCTGTCTGCTGCGTTGGTTACGGCAGCGTCTCGAGCGTATGTGTATATTTGTAATGTATTTGTGCTAAAGATGTAAGTATTTGATTTTTATTCGTTACAACAATGTAATAAAAATGAGTAAATAATTTAAAAGACTTAGGAGCGGCGTTGGCTCAGTGGTAAGTGTGCTTGCTACTGATACAACGCAGTTCTAGGGGTCGTGGGTTCGATTCCCGATGAATGCAGATTTTATCAAAAACTGTTTTCATCGGGATAAGTTTCTATGTAACCCCGGCTGTTTCGGGGCGGGTTTTTCCGTGGAATTACTCTGAAGGAAAATTCCACGGTTTTTTCCTTTCCCCACAGGTTTTCGGGCCTGGGTGAATGCGAAAAAATGTTAGGGCTATTATAGGTAGGGATTAACGGACCCGATGCCAGGCGTCGGGCAGGGATCGCCGCCGACCTTACCGGCGAGGAGTGGCCCTTGAAACACTGAGCTTCTCCGGGGATGCTAATTAGCCTGGATCCGATGCTTCGGCAGAGAGAGCCTGCTTAACCGGCGAGGAGTGGACGTCCTGGAATAATGAAGTCTTCTCCGGGGAAAGGCTACACAGTGGTGAGTGGGCCCGATGCACCATCGGTGCAGAGAGTGTCAGCTTAACTGGCAAGGTTGTTCCACCGGAGATACCCGCACTGTGCCCATGGATTCAGGTAGGAGGTGAGCAAAAAGGTTTAGAGATGGTTGTGGCAATACACCCCCTCACATAGACGTGGTGAGTGGGTGAGAGGTGGAACCTATATGTACACTCACACACATAAGCTTGAAACATTCATCACGTCAATTTTGTTGAAACTGAGTTTTTATAAGTTTCCCCATAAGCGACCGTGTTAAAATGACTGAACTTTGAAATTCAATATCTCGGAAACGAAACAGACGAACCTCTTGAAATTTTAACAGCTCCATTGTAACAACAATAAGAATTTGTTAAAATTTCAAAAAGATTCATCACAGGGTTCTATCCCTACCGAACGTCCTGAAGACCCGAACGGGCTCAAATAGTCGCCCACCTATGTATAATTGTTTACAACGACCGATACCTGTATGTATGTTCCAGACGGAATCAATGTCGGTCGAACGATGAATTGTGCATGGCATTTCGAGATCGAATATCCGAATTTGTCGAGCTGAATCAAACTCGACTATTTTTAGAGATGGAGAGAGAAAAAGGGTTTTTAAAAGAGGAAAACTGTTCATTATTTCAAATGAAACCAATGGCAGCGTCATTTCGGATAAATTGATAACACTTGATATCTGCGCGAATCTATTGTGGATATATCCATCAAGACTGAAAACTGGGTCGACTAATGACTTTTTGTCGGGAAAAAAGAGATAAAGGGAGAAAAAGGGTAACGGTTCCACGGGGAAAGAGCGAAGCTGGAAAATTGGTTCGATGAGCCGTGTAATTTTATTCGATTCCGAGCTGCCGAAGTGCCCAACGCAGTCCGAGGGCGTTTTTTTCGCTTTTTTTCTCTTCCTCTCTCCATGGTTGTGGGTGACACGTGCACCCTCCCAGTGATACTCGATCGAAACTGTCTTTTCGCTGTCAGTTTTAAAAGTTTTTTTTTTTTAGTTATTGTTCGGCACTGGCAAATACAAAAGTGGCGTCACATTGAAAAATGTTCCAGATAGTTTGTGTATTATGTTGTGTCTAAAAACAACTCGGGGATATATACCGTGTTGTTTTATTTTTCCTCGCTACTCTTTTATTTTTTTTGTGTCAATAGTGATGCATAAAAAGTTACTTGTATCGACTTTTGGAGGGCAGGGAGCGAGTTTGCGGGGCAACAATAACTCGGACTATTGCAAAATAAGACACGCAATTTTTCTCCCACAAAAATATTATTTTCCAGCGCTCACGCGTCCGTTGTTTTGAAACAGCGTATACACGCGCTTGTATGCAACTTGGCAGTTTGCATTTGTAAATTACAAGGTACGAGTGAAACAAGCCGTGAGAGAATACGAAACAAGGCGGGGGAGAGGAAACAAAAGGACTGCACGGAATATTTCGTTGGTTCGGTCGATTTAAAAAGTTTGATGTTTTGAAAAAATTTTGTAGCTCTTCCACGTTTTGGCATAAAAAAAACCAGTTTCTTTTGAAGATCTTGAAAATGTGTCTCAAACTAGTGGGACTTTTTTTTTTTTACAATTTTTGTGACCTAAAAAATACCCAAATGGCATTTATGGACTATTTTCCGAGCTATTTTCAATTATTATTTTTTGCAATATAGGTACAGGTGTCTCATTTGTTTTGAGTTTTACGTAAAATTTAATGAAAATTGATGTAAATATTTGATCACTCGTACAGTGAAATGGTAATCAATTTCGAATGTATATGAATTGTGGTGGGTGACTGCATTAAATTTCATCAGTCTCTTGTATATGTATCGACACAAATTAATAATTAATATTCACGAATGGATTATTTTGTAATCGAAGAAACAAAATTAAAAACATTTCATAAATAACGTCGAATGAATAATTCTCTCTTGTAATAATAATAAAAATAAACTTCTCAAAAACATTTAAAAATGTAAAATAATTGCTGAAAACACTCGTTTTGACGTTTTTCTCAGAAATGTTACTTTTTGAAACGTATTTTTTAAAGATCTTAAAAACTCTTTTTTTTACGTGAGAGGAACTCTCTTTATATTTTCCATTATTTCCAGAAAATAAATCTCAGCCCCAAATGCAGCACTCTATTCGCCTGCTCTTATTTCAGTTTTTTGCCATACCCTGCTATGAAAACAGCAGCCATAATAATATTAAAAAAATAAAATAAAATAAAATAAAATAGAAAAAAAAAAAGAAAAATCCAAGCCATGGAGAGAGAGAGAGGGTGCATCGAGTTATTTTTTTTCATTTTCAGCAGGGCACCAATTATCTACATCCTAGTCTGCAGTGCACTGGTGCGCGAATGAAAATAGAAGAGCAAAGAGAGAGAGAGAGAGGCGAGGGGGATGTACAAGCTGGCGTTCGTATAGGTATACTTATACGTAAGCGCCTGTCTTTTAGCTACCTCGTATCTTGGGACTCTCGCGCGTGCAATCGTCTCCACCCTGGATTTTTCCGGCGCCACGAGCCATTCCTCTACTCCCCCCCCCCTGTGCTGCTCCGGCATCCCTTAGGATAGCACGCAACTCCCCGGCTTCATTTCGCGTATACCTAGTAGATAGATATATTGTACACAGCAGCGAGTTTGCAAGTGCCAAAGCGATGGGCCTCTATAATGGCAACATTTGTATTTGCTATACGTATAGGTAACGGTATGTATTTAATACATATATATAGGATTGCGTACCACTGTAGGTGGGTCACACCTCTCGAGCCCGCCCGGCCTCTCTCTCACCTTGAGAAATAGTTTTTCGCAGCTGGTACTTTTGTTTCTTGCTCAGCACCCTCTTTCCGCCACTGTCTGGCGTTATTGGCTCATTTATCTCGCACGGTTTCGCTTTGCCTGCTTTTCCCCCGTACATCCACCGTATAGGCACGTAAGTACCTTTCTCTCGAACATGAATTTTGCTCAGCCCTGTACACGTGGAGTTTAATTTTAAACGTCGATTTTGTCTCGATATATCTCGCTGCTCATCGATTGAATAGGTCCATGTATAATATATAATGTACTGTATCGGTGTATATGAATTTATTGGAAATACAGACACTTGTATATATCTACACGTTATTCCAGCCGATCTCTCTCGATGCGAACCTCCGATGGGGGCTATTGTTTTATCTCTCTCACGTGTAGGTGTGCACCAATGCCAAATCTGTCTTCTCCTCTTGGCATTGTGCAACCAAAAGTATACCCGATCTCCGTACATGTATGGATATGCCCCGTTTCTTTCATTGCGCTGTTGTTTGAACAAAGAAAGCGGTGTGTGTAACACGTGCTGTTGTTGCTGCATCCCATTTGTACACCTGCCTCTATTCACATGCGGCGGACAGACAGGCATGCGCTCCAGCAGATTACATCGGAAGATATCTGGAAAAGCCGGGAAAACACCTCGCTTGTTTGCGATTTACGTACAACAACAATTATTATTATCATTTCCCACTCCCCGCGGGCTATTACGAAATTCCATCACACCCCGAGCTGTCCCGATTATTAGATTATTTTAAGAATTTTCATTATTTATATACAATATGGAAAGCACCGTCTCCCACGAGAGTGCAGGGGAAAGAGAGACGTTCGCTCCTCTTCGGGTGAGCCAAGAAACGTGCAGCTCGTGATCGATCATCGGCCCTTTAAAAGAGGGGAGCCTCTCTGTCTCTCTGTGCGGCGTACATATATGTACGAGGTGAACCTATTTATATACACGGCAAGTCGGTGAGAGTGAGCCGACAAGACCAGCTGGTATTTAGAAAGGTCGATCCACACACCGCGAAACCCGCGCGCACACGTACGTGGTCGATTATTGTTGTTCGGGGCGCTGACACCACCGCCTCGGTATAGGTATATAATATACCTGCATCACCGCGCCTCTATAATATATACGCTCTCACGCGCGCCACACGAAATTTAGCTCGAGTGAGAACAGCAGTAGCTTATATATACGTATATATACGTAGGTACGTACACCGAAAGAGCTATAGCTCTGGATGCCACAGTCTCGCCAAAAGGTACACACGTATATGTATATACGTATGGGCTTTTGCATATTGAGTAATATTTTGTCGCTATCGATTGTCTATATGGGGATAGATTCCGGGTCACCGACCCGCTGTGGTTTCACCCCGGCAATAAAACGCTTTTAATTTCAAAACACTTTTTTCTCTCTCCCTTCGTATACAGTAGGAATCTTCTGTTTGGTTTTGCCGCACTTTTTTTTTATTTTTTATTTTTACCGCGAAAATTGCTTGGTGGGATATCCAAGGAGTGTATATATGTATTTTCTTTTTTGATGGCTATTCGATACGCCGATAGGGGCTGAGGTTTTTTTAATGGATAGCACTCGCGCGGTTCAAAGGTGAAAATAGCTGATGAAAAAAGTCGCGCGGCTTTAATGGCCATAAAATCAGGTTACTAACGTTATCAAGGCAACGACTGATGACTCGACGGAAAATAACCCTTAAAACGACTCGACCCACTTACTTTTGTAACGTAAAACACTCGCATCGATTGTGCGATTACGTCTTCGATCGTGTGTATACCTATAAGCTCACATTTAACGAGTCCATTCGTCTCTCGCGTGCCAAGAATTCATTTATGAATTTTCAATACCAAAATAGACGATTCCACGCGTTCTACGTCTATCATTAGCACACTCTCGATGTGCACCCGAGCCGACCGAACCGCACATCCGAAGCTAATTGCAAAGCTCATCATAAAGAGTTAACCACGTTGCACCCCAAGCGCGTACAAATGCATTACGCGCCTGTAATGGTGCAGCAGTATATAGACTGCCCGGCGAGTTATCGACCACCACAACCATCGGCTCCGTACAACACTTGAGCCAGCCCAGCCAAGCCGACTCGTGCGATTTCATCACCAGATATTACGTTACGATTACATCTAAACTGCATGCCAAGCGCATATTATATATATACAGGCTGTATACGTTCCTTATGTAACAATGACGGCCCCTCCCATACGCGACGCATCAATCGAGTTTTCACTGTATATTATTTGAGTTTGGTATAGGTGTGTTGTCCCTATATGACGTTTTATCATCGACAAGGCGCTGTGGCTGATGTATTATACAACCGCGCTGTATTTGGGCCATGGATATGCCCTCTCTATCTCTCCTCCATTTTACTCCCACGCTCGGTGCTGCACACAACCCGTGCAGAGTACTTATCCGAAAACTTGATCTTTCGATTTTGAAATTGGCCCTCCCTTTTCCAGGAAAGATGCGATTCTCCCGCCCAGCCCGTGTTTCGTCACTTCTCCCTCGGTTATATTTTATAACTATAAGTATGACGGCACACATAATTTCGCGCGAGGTATTAAATCGCCTGCCTCCCTCTCGTCGGCGCGTTGGATGAAATTGTATAGTCCCGAGGGCCTGGGATGAGAGGTGCCTCGCGCATTTGTTTCGCGTGTGACTGCGGCTGCTTTGAGGATTGCGACGAAACATTTTTCGTGACGTTTTCCTCGGCACTGTACCCCCTGCAGCTCTGGGACGCGTGCATTTGGGCAATTATTTTTTTCTCTTCCCTTTTTTTTTTTTTTTTTTTTTTTACAGGGAACAAATTCGTGACGGCTCGTGGATGTTAATTGCATTAAAAAAAAATTTTAATTACTATTGTTTTTTAGTTAAAAAAAAGGATACTTAAAAGTAATTGGAAAGTTTTTTAATTAAAAAGGGGAATATGTAACTTGTTTGGGGATAGTTTATTCTTTTTCAGTATTTGTAATTAGGAACTTTAATATATCTCATAAAGGGCCAAACAATGTTAGTTACGAATAATTAAATCATAAGTCATGGAGAATTGAATTTTTTAATTAGCTGTGCCTATCACTGCTCTGATTACTTATACAGAAATTAAGTAACGTGTTACAAAAAAATAAAGGAAATATTGTCGTTTGCAACAGGTACTTACAGATCGAAATCGCATAAATGTTTCCATTCATTAAATTTCCTTTTGCTTTTTCTCCTTTTTTTTTTTACTTTACTTTTAAATGTTGGTTGAGTATACGTTAGATCCGTAACTTACAACAATCGTCAGTTTTTCATTTGTTTTTGTACTTCCTAAAGACTTTGGATTTTTCACTAGTAAGCAAAACTGCAAAATAGCAGAAAATAAATCACAAAATTTTTACTCAATCTGAGAAAAAGCCACGGTTGAAAATTCAAAGCTCCCACGTAACGTTACATAATCCGCCCAATAGAAAAAAAAAATTGCGAATAATCTTCGTCGTTGGGCAAAGGAGCAGTAGATAAGCAGGGCGCGTTCCCAAACTCCCAGAAAATTTATCCGCGGCCCGCATGCGTCTCCTCCCCTCTTCTGGCGCGAGTTCAGCTCCATTTCGAGTTGCAGCGCTAGGTAATATTCGATACAAATCAATCGTGCCGCTATTCATTTCAACAACATTGCCAACACACGCTCCAGCGCAAAGATGCAGGTAAATATACGTAGACGCGAAATTTTTTATCTTTACGTCCATGAGCTATGTGTGCGGCGATGTGTGGCATTAGCACATTAGGCACACGCTCGCCCAAAGGTTTGCCCGAATAAGCGTGTAAGCAAACATTGTTCGCACTCCTTTCTCCCTATGTTGTCTTTTCCGTGTCACTCGCTCTGAATGTGTACACCACCACGTGTGATATTGCACACGTGCATATACGACATACGAACTCTGTGGGCCATTCGCTCGTACAGTAACAAACTCACACGAGGTGACTTGGACATACGAGGAACAAAAATTTGCTATCAACAGTTCATCACATGAAAATCCGCCAATTGCAATTTGTCGCTGAGAAATAAAGTACAGTCTCGGGAATTGATGTATATAAATAAAATTCTCTCAACAGAGCTGTACACATCCGGAAATTCACTTTGCTGACCAGCATTATAAGCCTTTGATTCTCGATAGTTGTGAAACGTCTACCGTGTAACAACGCAATAAACAACCAGACAGTTGGTAATAAGACACACACACACACACACCCGTCCTGAATAATAATACATAATACCTACCTATACTATGTATGTACTTGGGTAAGGACAAAAAGTAAGACTGGACTTTCCTTTCACTATATGTCATTAAAATTCAGGTAGCCGCCAGGGCGGTGTGACCTACATTATTACACCGCGTCCATCCTCGCTTCGCCTGCGTGTAAGTATTTTATGTACACTCGCACGTATACGCTCGTACCTATACTGGGGGGGGGGGGGGGGCTTGCGCGGCGATATACACGCGCGCTCGCATACTGATGCTGACGGCTCATCCTCGCGTGACCGGGGTACCACATGAATTATACTAGAGCAGAGACCCACTCACAGCCGGAGATGATGATTAACCTTTCACGGAAGCCAAACGAAAGTCTTCATCTCGCCCTACACGCGCCCAAAGATGTTTCTTCATCGTGTACCATCTTCCAAAAATAGAGCCTCCGTATAAGAACGTGTAGCTCCTTTTGTCACTGACCTGTCCGCTCGAGCGCGTAAGATTTGATTCGGGCCTTCCATCTCGATTCGATCAATTGAAATACCACTACTGCCTCTCCACTACCAGAGACAAAATTAACCGGCCATATACAACGTGAAAGTTAATTAGCGCGCTGCTTGCCGCGCGTCCCATTACCCGTACTGGGTCTGACAATGGCTTTTAACTGTAATAACTTGTACGTTTGTCTTGCTCCGGCTCTATTTTAGTACACACATTGGTACTTGTGGTAAAGTTAACCAACTATGGCACGTCTGTGTGCGCTTGTAAATTCCAAGTGGTTCATTGACATATTGAGTCCTATGAAATTAAAAATTTTAATCATTACAATGAACAAACAGCGTTTGGAAATCAAATAAATAAATATATATCCAGTATCAATTACCTGTGTATTGAATATTGGGTCAATCGAATCGAAGAGGCTGTGTAGAAGATATATGTTATTCTGTGATGCATGGATTTGATGCGCTTGCAATTGGATAGCTGGTTGATTGATTATCGGAAAATCACTACTTCCACATTAACCTATACTATGGGTTTGTGTGTTTGATTATAGTGTATTCCCGTCTGTTCATCGCAACTCGATTATTTTCACGCGGATTCAAGGGTGCAATAGACGAGCATTACCTAATGGAGTGGGCGCTAATGGCCGGGTGGTCTTAATTCTTTCCTTCAGCTCGCCGTTATCCCTCCAGAGAGCGTAATTTTCAGCAGAGAAACGCTAAATCAGCACAGCATCCCAGATAGGAAAAGAAAAGAGAGATAGAGCCCGGGTGTGCATAAAACAGACGCGCAGAACCTTGACCAGGCTTTCCCCCGCATCCCGAGAGCCTGGCCCTCCTCGTAAAATGTGAATTTTATGAAGACGCACCGGTGGAGGTCCCAGAGCCCGCCCACACCGCCTCCGGCTAAAAAGCAGCCAAGGGGTCGGGGTATCTTTGGCTATGGAGCTTAGTCCCGGTGGTGGTGGTTAGCATAATCTTATATGCACTCGCGCCGCGATAAACTGGATTACGACCCGATTTCTCGCGCATCGCGTCCCTCTCCGAACGTTATATTATACTCTATTACCTGCATCACTTTTTTCTTCCCTGTCTCTCTTCTTTTTTTTCTTTTTTGCCCCCTCCCATCTTACGCTTTCATTCGAGCTTGTAAACACAATACGTAATACATGTACATATATATAGGTACATGTTTCGTCATTGCTGCCGGTGTGTGTTTCTTGACGCTCCAAATACCAGGGAGGTGGGGTGGTTGTTCTCCCCTCGTGTACGTATACCGCGCGAATGGTTTGATTACCGTATACGCGCGACGCGCTCCTTTGTTTGTTTCCGAGGGATTCCGAGGTAGGGTAGGTAGGTATTTGTGCTTTTTCAAAGCACAGCCGAGCTCGACGAAGAAACGCGTGTTTGGTGTTGTTTCGGCTCTGTTTCGCTTGAATTTCATTATTCGCTCCCTCATCCCTGCCCCCCCCCCTCCCTCGCATCGATTTGCATTCGCATTGTATTCTTATAGCGAGGCTCGCGGGGAATTTCGTTTGTATGTATATGTGTACAGACTCGAGCAGCCAATTAAAATGCATCGAAAGGTTGAAAGGCCTTGAAATAAAATTAAAAAAGAAAAAAAAAGGGGGTGAAGGAGAAATGAATCCATCGAAAACTCAAAAGAGTCCAATCGGGGGCCAATCCGTCGACGACGGGCGTGTGTGTGTGCGTGTGCGAGGTCAGGGGGGTGTGACTCACCGCTGACGAAGTTTCCCGGCAGCAGACCGACAATTTCCCCGGCGTGCCATCATTTTACACTCGTCCGGTGGTGCAATCGATACACGACCGAACGACAACGCCATGCAGCACGACTTACCACTGCTACGGCACCCCAGGCACGCATACATGTGTATGCACGAAGCGTATCGTACGTGCCTGTCTACTGTGCACATATGTTATACTCGGCACGCACCTACATATATGTATATGTATATATTCGCCATCCTACGGCGCGTACGCGACGAAACGCAATTAAGCGACGTATAATCGTGCATTACGAAACTGCAGCGGCAGCAAGCGTTGTTCGCATTGCTAATACGGAGAGGAGGGGGGGGGCGTGTTGCTCGTTTTAGACCAGATGCTGCAAATCGCGCGAATCGATGGTCTTCAATGATGAGTCCTCCTCCCCTCGGGCAAGCTCTCGGGGGGTGCGAGTTGAAAAGATAATTGTTATTTTTGGTGTAAGTAGAAACAGCCGTGTACGCTCGGACCTCTTGCGTGCGCCGATGTTGCCGCATCGGACGACGAGCATCAGCGACGGGCGCGTGAATATTTCTTTCTGCTGTTTCACGGCGTAACTGTTAAACTTTCGAGGGGGGTGAGAGAGAAAAAAGCCCGGCCCATCCATTACGGGCGGGTGCTGAAGCCAAGACAAACCCAAGGGGCGTTTTATCGAGTTTGCGCGGGTGTAGGCGCACCATGCAAACGTACCGCGCGGATGCAGCGAGAGACCCACGTCCGGATGCTTTATCGGAGGAAGGGGTTGGGAGGAA
This sequence comes from Copidosoma floridanum, assembly GCF_000648655.2. The sequence continues at coordinate 2,799,308 of NW_019379589.1, forward strand.
GGATGGGCGCGCGAAATGCATCTTTTGCAAGCTTCTCGCCTGTAGCTCCCGTCCCGGTACGGCTTTGGCTCCGCTCGACCGGGCAGGAAACGTACGCGTGATTAATCGCCCGGCCACCGCGTGCACGTACATACACGCGGAACAAACGACTCAGAGGGTGGGGGAGGAAAAGAAAAAAAAAAAAAAAAACACTTTTGAGCCAGAGAGGAAACCTTCGGCTATACTCTTTGCAATACATTTTTTTTCTCCATAAAAATAAATTTCATTGTATCGATGTTTATTTGGGTAAAGGATGTTTCATTTTTTTAATTTAAGAAGAAAAAATATGTATATAATCCCTTGTCCGTCAAATGTTGAAAGAGCTGAGATAATTTGATGCTCAAATTCACTACCTATATATTTATACATACACGAGTGTAAATATACCTCTCACGAAGCCAAATACACTTCAAGGGGAGGAAAAAAAACAAATTGTAAACACGCGTCGTTTAGTTTGTTTGCGCGTCTGCATGCTTGTGTGTCGAGATTTTTCAATCCACAGTCCACGCGCATGCAACACAACAAATATTCAATTAATTAACGTTGGCTCCCTAGTATTGACTCTCCCGATTTGACAACCAGTGTATACACACAACTCATGTCCCCGGAAAGCAAATACCAATGCGCTGCTACACTCGGGATAATTTGTCGATACCTGTAGTAAGGACTAGAGAATCCTGTGCGCTTTGACAGTAAAAAAAAAAAATAAAAATAAAAATAAATAAAACAAGTTGAGAGAAGAGAGGGTTGAGACGAGCCGTGTGGGTGTAGTATTTGGTTTCGCCAAAAAGCGAAACTATCGAGGTGTCGAACCAATCCGAGAATCCATCAAAGTCGAGCTAACTGGAGCGGGGAGAGAGGGGGCTCGGCTTTCAATTTCCCGGGGCGCTCGGCAATCTCATTAAGAGTCGTCAGGAGTTGGCGCCTCGCGCGATTGGCCTAATCGCTGGACAAATTCGGCCGCTTTCCTGCCTCTCTCTCGGCTGGTCCTGTATTCGCGTGTGCCTCGCCGGCCCTGCGCTCGTTTCTGCCGGTGCACGGGCATTAGCTGTATAAATCAAAACTTGGCTCCAAACTATGTTCCCTTTCGCTCGCTTCCGTTCCCTTTCGCCAGTCCGACCGGCAGGAAACTTATGTGTATATATACCTCTGTGTACCCACGAGGTGCGGGAGGGTCAGCGGATATTCGAAAAATAAACATGGCGAGAGACGCGCGCCGAGATGAATGTTTAAGGAACCACACGGAAAAGCACAACTACAGCATATACCTAATGCCACGTACATTCATACACTTTGTACGACAGCGATGACGTTGACTCGGACAAAGAAGATTTATACCCCTATATAGGGGGGATACTGGAATGTACATTCAGTAAGCACATATTGTGCAATAATTTCTATGCCATTTCGAGTGCGATCATAAACAACACAAGTTCCCGTGAACTTGTCTTTTTAGGTGGAAATGAATATTACGGCTTCACAATATTTTTGCAAGCGAATGATGTAAAATACAGGAATTATAGTAACAACAACAGCGACAATGATGATCAAAGTAAATGGTGATTACAAGGGAAGACGAAATTCCCGGTGGTTGGAGAATCGCGCAAGTTCCGCTTCTCGGCGAAATTTCCATCAAGCCCAAGAGACATAGCAGCTATACGTAATATATACACACACTGGCAAGACTCCACCACCACACGGCTCCTCGCGCCAATTAAGTTTCCATTCGAGCGCATCTCGATTATGACGAATTCGAAACACAATTTCCCACGGCATTGAATACGCTCGTGCAACAGACCCACACGTGCGCCGCGCGCACTTAACCGACGGGTTTTGTGTGAATGTGTATGGAGGATTTCTCGGTACAGGCGAGCTCCACCTCCCCCGTCTTTGTAACCCGCTCCTTCGAAACGCCGCGGCTAATGCCGGCGTTTGTGCGAGTTTTTTACGTGCAAGTGTTACCCGCGTATACGCAGGGTTACAAGCACTCTCTGGACAATTAGGGCGATTTGGCCCCTTCCCTTCTCGCACATTCCGAAGAACTTCCGTGCTTCGGGAAGTTTGAAAACTCGAGTGTTTTTTTTTTTCTTTCTTTTTATTCCCTCCACCGGCTATTAGGCAAACGACAATGGCAGTCTCCCCTTGGCCCGTTTTGGGATTTCAATGAATTAAATTAGGACACACGGTATGAAAGCTCGAGGCACGTGGAGCGGGAAAACTTTTCCGTTTTATTAATATTTCGATGCCGTTCGTGTCATGTTTTGCCCGAAAGTGGCTCAAATGTATATGTATGTATTGAAATTAAATGTGATGCGTTACACCGTGGCGTTCTTTCGATTCGGCTGTTATATCTTTATATGTACGTATTTCAGAGGGAGGGTATACTATTACATGAGTATTGAATGTTCTTCTTTGGTACGAATTGAAGCTGGTAAAGTTTTGCCAAGAAAATTGAAACTCCGTTTAAAGTAAATAAGAAGTTGGAAATGAGATTCCCCAGTAACCCTGTATTCCCGGTCACGATTACAAATATATATATATATATAGCGTATCGTACGNCTTGTGTACTGCTCCTACATGTATATATATATATATATATGTACACACAAAAGTGAGCTTTTCGAGCAACGGATTACGTTACGTGGCATAAGTATATTAATCTTCCTGCCTCCGCGGCGGGAGCGGAAAGAAATTCCGGATGATTGCGCGAGGAAAGTTGAAACCTGTTGTAATTCGCCTCGTTGGTGTGCGTGCGATGCCGCTCGTGGCACGTACTCGCGATTAATGGAGTACAAGTCCGAGTCATCGCGTTACTCGGCAACTCCCGTAAATCCACTTTTGAGAGACGCGCCGGGGAAACAACTGCAGTCCGAGCTCGAAAAATCCCTCGCAGCAAAATTTAATTTCAAAGTAGACACACTGTATATATATGTACACGCAATCCCGAGGTACTGCACCTTCGTAACAATTGCAGGGTTAGGGCGACGATGGACGGCAATTAAATTTAACTTAGCGCGCCGGGGCTGCTGCAATTTCTTTGCCCTTGTGGTCTTCCCTTGGTGGGTGAGATAGCAACGTGGACAAAAGAAAACAAGAGTAGTGTGTATCTCTCTCCCTCTCTGGGTGTGTTCAGCAATATTTCATACTCTCGCGGAATATGTATATTATTATATACATATACGTAGAAGAGGGGGACACTCGGTAATTCAGCTGAGGAATAAATATAAGCAAAGGGGGTGGGGAGGCGCAACAGCAGCACATTTTGCTCCGACGCATAATTTAAGGAGAAGGAGGAGCAGGAAGGAGGTTTACGAGTTCTCCAATATTGCGAGAATCTTCTTCTTCTTCTGCCGCGCTACGGAGGCTACGGAGACTCGCGTTTACGAGCCCTTGAGACGGCCTTAAATCGTCGTTACCTTCCGCGCGCCCGTCTATTTCTCCCTCGACTCTTTTTCCTCTTATCCCTTCTTTGGTTTTCTTTTATTCTTTTTTTTTTTTTTTTTTTNTCAGCTCCCTTTGACGACGACTACGTTTGTGTTGGCCGACCCCTTTGAAAAATCCGCGCAGTCGTACTAATTTTCGGGAGTTTTTTTTTTTTTTTTTTTTTTTTTTTTTTTTTTTTTTTTTTTTTTTTTTTTTTTTTTTTTTTTTTCATTGCCATCAACTCTCTCCTGTCCCTGTTCCGCTCTATCTGGCCGCGGTAAAATTTTCATTAGGCCGAACTACTGCGAAAACGGTGAAAATCAATGAAAACTACGTTGGCTCTCTCTCTCTCTTACCCTTACTCTAATTATCAATTAAATAAAAGTGGATTCGAGGATCGATTCCGAGGAGCTCCTTCAAAGCTCTTCTTTCCATTTTGCTCGAGATTTGATTTTTTTTTTTTTTTCCAACATTTAAGTTTTTTAGTTTATTCTCTGAAGCCACGTTAATGGACTTACCGAGTCGTAAACAACAACACAATATACGTACATTATTAAATTTTTTTTTTTTTTCTTAACCAAACCTCATTTATAAATAAAGTGTTGCATCCATTAAAAACAGGTATTATACATTAAAATTCATGGGTGGTAGAGAAGCAAAGTAACTTGGATGAAAAAAAAGCTCGTGCTGACCCTTGGAATTTTTACAGTTCCAACCATCCGCGACGAATAAAGTAGTCCGCCTCTTCATTCCGTAGCTACTTCGGAGTCTTGCGAAGAAAAAAAAAATGAAAAGAAAAAAAAAGCAAGAAATGGGTGCGCTATGGACTCCCCGTGCTTTCGATTCGAATCAATTTTTGCCCTCCACATCTGGCCGCCACCCAAAGTTTCCCCGCGGCAACCGTGACCACCACCCCCGCAATCGGTGCGCAATCCCCGATGGAACACGAGAGCAGCAGAAAGGCTACGTATACACATACACAGATGTACATATAGATTCCCGCGTTAGAGTATAATCCGCCAACTTTTTCCCTCCGGCCTCCACCACTTGACGCTCTTCCCATCATACACGCGCACCAGAGCGCATTGTGCTGCAACAGCTCCTCGCGGAGGATCTCGTTCCAATTACTGGCCTATCCCGGCCCCTCGTCTATATTTCCAACAGCAAAAGCTGTTGGAAAACTTTTTTTTTATCCCCCTCCCCCCAAAGCCGACAAACACGGCCCATTCAAGTGGCGGACGCGGGCCGGAGAAATTAAAAAAAGTTTCGGGCGAGCCGAAGCGCCGGAAATCGAGGGACGACTCGCCGTGACGATGAAACATTAATGAGAAAAATTTTTTGTGCCCCCTCTGCTCCACGCCAACCCCCGGGATAATTGAATTCCGCGAGACTCCCCTTCTTCATCCTTCTGCAAGAAAAGTCTTTCGGCACAACAAGCCACGGTCCATGTGCCTTTCGGTTTCCATAGCGGCCACATCGAAACTCGACACCAACAAATTAATATCACCTATACTCCACCCAATGATGCATCAGCGCGAGCATTGTGGGGCTTCTGTAACCATACCATGATTATTACAGTATTATTTTTGTTCCAACAGAACTGTGATGATGATGGTTACATGACGTTCTGTCGACGTAATACCGTTATCATTATTGTTGTACCTATACTACTTATATATACCGCTAAACCATACAGTATATGATTATATAGGGACTAATCGTACGTGCTCGTGTATATTATTGCGCGCAGTTACGCTTGTAATATACACTGTACCCAATTAGCGTGTACATCATTTTAAGCTCTGCAGTTGTATGGCTTTCCCTCAATTTATTAGCGGCAAATATACACACAACATGTCTGCGCGTATGTCTGTCTTCCTCCACAATTTGCTAATTACTACACGTGTAAATTATCATTGGACCGTTTCGGTTCGATGTATAATTATTCGATTCCTCTCTCACGCGTGTGCTATTTCAATGAGCCGAAAAATTTTCAGCCCAAAAGTGATATGAGTTCCTTCGAATTCAATGAATAAATAATCCACTGCCAGTCTCATCGTGTTTTTCCACTCGTGAATTAATTTGATCCTTTGGCGACAGGAAAAGAAGAAGGAAGGGAAAAAAAAAGAGATAGAAAAGTTTTACTTCCAGCATATTGAACGCAAAACAAGCGTAAAGGCGCACGTGGAGGGAGAACAGTGAGAGAGAAAAAAAGGGAGAGGGGGCGTATCTCCCGTGTCGCCGTAAAAAGCAAAGTGAAATACAGCCCGCATATATTATTTGGATCACATTTGGTGGGGGAGTCAGGTGAAAAGGTGGGACCAACCGTGGAAAGCGATATCTGCGTAGGTAACGTGTAGGGTACATACACGTACGTATTTTCCCAAAGTTTGCCCTCCACAAATCAGAATAGTTGTTGGCGTGCGAGCTGCCTGTCAGCGGGGCTACGTTGGTGGTGGTGGTGCAGACATAAAATACCATATGTATACGTATACCTATGAGGGCACGTCGTGCGCGTTTCTTTCCAACTCCTCTCGTCTCCTTGATTTTGTCTCCTCCCCCCCCCCCTCTCATCCGGCAGCCGTTCGCGTAGTTTCATTGTCTGAGGGTCGATCTCATCTGTTGACTCTCTTTCTCTCTCGCTCGCGACGAGCTTTTACAGTAGGTATAACTCGCGCGGTGGGCCAAAGTTTCTCGTCTGCAGCCATTGTTTGAACTTGGCTGGGTGGCTCGGGACGAGCTGGAAGACGTCAGAAAATACGGTAGCTCCGCTCGGCACTGCTCAAGTGGGTACACCACCGTTGCACTCGACGTGAGGGGCGCAGCGCGTCTTTTCCCGATACTTTGTACTCCCGACCGACGGAAAATTCTTTTTTCACGATGCAACCGGGAAATTTGACGCACAACAACTTACTATACCATCATGCGGGTGTGTGTTGGCGTTATACTATTATAAACTCGTGGGTATAATCTTCGTTCTCGTCACTCGAGAGTGACGTGGTCTCGTCTACAGCGGCTGTCGAGTTGTAGCAATTAGACGGGCGCGCGTTATTTGCTCGCACCCCTGCAGCCGAGAGGAAGAGTAGGCGGTCGATGGCCCGGGAAGATCGATCGAAGCTATGAGTTGAATTCTAATGTTGGCCCCCTCGCCGCCAACTTCGACATTCAGGGGGGAAGATGTACGTAGAGAGCGGCCGATCGGGTGCTTTGGTATTTTTGACGCTTCGAAGCATGCAAGTTCGCCCGGGCAAGCAAGTAGAAGACAACATGGGGAAATAAAAAATTCGCGTGCGCATAAACGAGTTCACTCGTATACGCAACGATCACACGCGGCAACTATAATATTACACATATAGGTAGGTGCACGTAGATCTTACCGGTAAGGCGATTACGTTTTCTCCCCGGAGCTGAGAAGCAGTGCAGGTGTATATAGTGGTACCACATTGAAAAGCTGTTCGAGGAGAGAAGATCAGGGGGTGGCTGTCTCGTCCGGATTGATCGATGCGCTCGCGAACCGCCAAGCGGGGGAGAGATGGGCACTTCTTATATTCCGGCACTGGCTGTCCGCGATGCCGCGGTTCATTCTCGCCCCTCCCATTACTCTCCTTCGGCAAACTTCTCTCCCAAGCTATACAGCCGACCTACGTAATATCGGAATTGCATTAGCTTCCCGGGTATCGTGACGTCCTTTCGACTCGATGGGGCCTAGAGTATACAATCATAATGTAATGTGTGAAATTTTAACTTTTATTAATAAACGTACGGTAGCGTGAAAAGGACATAATTTCTCGTCTGAATACTAACCACACGGGTATTAACGATACAAATATCCACGCGATAGCTGCTTGAATCGTAAAGAAAGCAGACGTTATTAATATGAACGCACGAGGTTACCAAAAATGAAATTTTCCTCAAATTTAAAACGCATTACTCTGGTAAACTAGACAGAGAGAGAAAAAAAAAAAAAGGGTGCGGAGGGTAAAAGAGGCGCTTGGCTCGTGCCCGTGCACATATTTCGTGGAAAACTGCTTTACAGCCTTTTAACGCGAGCCGGGGAGGAAAAAAAGACGAGACAAAAACAAAAAATGAAAGTGAGGAGGCAAGGGGGTGACGCGTGTATATAGGTGTATGTGTACCGAGTCGAGGCGCCCGAACGCATATTGCGAGTTGCGCGCATCGCAGTTCACAGACTCGCACCGATGTAATATGCACACACACACATATGTATGCTTAGAGGTGTCCCATAGGCTTGTCGGCGCCTCGTCGACACCTTTGCTTTTTATTCAAATCGATACACCCCCCCCCCCGTCTCTGGCCAGAAATTACTTCCGGTGTGCCGGACAAAACACCTCCTGCTCGTTCCTTTTTCACTCTCTTCCACTTTGCCCTTGTTTTGCGCTGTAAAAAATGTGACGCGACGACAGAAGCGGCTTCAGAAGTGGTTTCGCACGCACTGCCCCCGTCCAGACTCTTTAAAGCATTTTTCCATCCTTTTCTGTGGCGCGCGCGCACGTGTGCAACACCCACACTCCCCCTCTGTATCTCGCGCTTCTTTGATGTCGACGTGCCCTGCAGTTCCACTGTCTGCGCCCCCGCGTAGCTACGCAAGCATTATCGCTCTTTGACATCGTTTTCTCCCGCGCTCGCTTTTGTCGTGCTCAACAAACCCGGGGCCCCGTGATACATTCACCCAAAGAATTAAATTGCGCGTTTAAATTACTTTTTTTTTTTTTTTTTTTTTACACACCTGCCAGTGGATATGGAGCCTTCTGCCTTACTAAAGTCAATAGTTGGGTACTTACTGAAACGTCGCTTTTTTCTTTTCCTGAAGAAAAATACCATTTTCGCGCCTATTGACTCTCGTTTCTACTTTTCAACGAATGATTCTTGAAGAGAAAAAAAATAAGAAAAAATCAAACAAACGAGTAATTAAAAAAAAAAAAAAAAAAAAAAATCATAGTAGCACAAGCGAGTCTTTCCCAGAATGATTGAGTAATGTTTTCCGTGTAGTAGTTAGTACGTAGCAGCAGCAGCAAAAGTAAACGTAGACCTACACTACCTATGCGCGCGGCTTTGTGCGACAGATCCGCTTTCCTCTTTCATTCTCTTTGTGGGTCCGTTCGCACGCCACTGCCGCGAAATCACAGCGATGGTGCGACCCTCTGATACTTATCGATCACGAAATTCTCGGGTTTCTCTCTCGATGGAGGAAAAAAAAATTGTTAGCACACCGCATGCATTATATAACCACGATTGCAAGTCGTTTCAACGTAGGAAACTTGGAAAAATAATACACGACAAAGTAACATTAATGAGGTTGTTTTCTTGTTCCGTGTACACAACGCGTACACTTTTGCACGAGCCGTCATCACGAGAAAATTTAAATTTCTGTTCAATCTAAAATTTAATATTGTAATCAAATATTGTCTCGGGAAGAAAGCTCATGGCATCCAATATTAGTTTAGCTGTCCTCCTCCTCCCCGGTATTTGCAGCAAACTCCGGCTCCTTCTTGGCATTAAAATTTAATTTGATCTTTTTTCTCTCCTCCTCTCCGCTCCAACTAATATCTCTTTCATAAGTAAAGTTTGATTGCGCTTTGACAAAAATGCGATTAAAATTCATGAATTTTTCACGAGCCCCTAAAACCCGCGCAGCTTTCCTCGCCTCCGTCGCCATTAAAAACTGCATCGTTGCGTAATTTTCCGGCTTAACGAACTTCCCCTCCTCCTCCTATGGGAGGGGGGAGCACACGAAGGGCCGTTGGCTCAATGTTTTAGAGGGAGCGAGCTGTTGCTGGCCGCAACTTTCCTGCACCTCCTTTTGCTGTAAATGCAAAAGTTGGCGTTTCAAGTTTTTAGCCCAGTCTAGCAGTTCGTCCATGACTATATTGTAATTTTTGATTTTTAATCCAACTTTGCTGCGTGAGATCAAGAGATTAACTTTTTTTTTTTTTTAGTTAATAAATTTGATTTGCAGACTTTTAATTGACTTTCTTGTACAAATAATGTGTAGCGTTTTGTGATTGTACTTTTCTCGCCTTTTATTGGGGAATTTTATCCATTGTGCTTAGCAGTCATTCTATAATGAGGAGTACTACAGTGAGGTAAAATTAACGTCAATTGGGTAAAAAATTTTATAATAATGATTGATGTATGCCAAGTTGTTGGTTTAATATTGCAATAAAGTTATATAAATTCGAAATTCAATATAATCATTTAACTAAATTAGATGTAGAAATTGGGTCTCAATTTCAATTAATTATAGATATTATTAACTGTACCATTACCGATTTAAGCTCATTGAGCTCTCATCCGCTTTGAACCTTATTAAATAATAATTTCTCAATTGATCGATAAACTAATATCATTTTGGTGCATCATAGCATTACTGATTCTTCCATCTTTTTTTTGTTGTGTTTCAGGTACGTGCACCGCAATTGTTATTATGATATCTGCGTGGAGCTTGAATTTCACTGATGGTAAAGTTATAATAAAAATACATATATGTGTGTGTGTCGATGATAAATGCAACTCGGGTCCGTTATGTAGGTGTACACAAGTAATTAATCGCTCGGCATGAATTTCAGCGCTGAGAATTTTTACGTCTCCAGAGTCAACTCCAAGACTGCCCCGTGCTCGTTTCGGCCTAATTTCTCCAACCTTTCGAGAACAAGGTCCTTTTGAATTTAAATGCGTACACAGTCCCCGGTCGAAGAAAAAAAAAAAAAAAATTTGCAGCTTGATACCGTCAAAAGTTGTAGCAGCTCGGCAAAATTGTTTTGGAAATCGAGCCTCGATGGCTTTTACTCGTATGAAAAAAAAAAAAAAAAAAAAAAGGCGGCAGGGGGGTAGGGGTGAGCGAAGAAAGGCGCTCTGTCTTGCTTTTCATGAAATTCGGTCTGGATGCAGCTAGAGCTTAAAAAAGGAAGGGGGAAACAAAGCATCTGAAAAACAAAAAAAAACGCAAACAGAGCACGGGTCGACGCGTTGGTGGGAGGGAAGTTTGCAGCACTGCCAGAGAGAGAAAGACGAATATATACATACACACAGGATGATAATAAGAAGAAGAAGAAGTGGGGGGGGGGGCGGTAGAGAATAAGCAGTGCTTTAACGAAGCCATGCGCTTGGGGATTGCACGCGAAATAGAGAGAGAGAGAGAGAGAGGAAGTGGTGGCGCCGATGCTGGATGGGAGGGCACGTAGACGGAGGGGGGGGGGCTGGAAAGCAGTTGATTATAAAAAAGTGCTGAAGTCGCTAATGAGCCTCCCTCCCACGGCGGGCTTTCATACTTTGCTCTCTCTCCTTTTCCATATATACCTATCCGCCGTCCCGCGCCAGTGCTATCTCTCGGACCAATTCAAAGCGCACCAGCAGTCCCTCTGGTCTTTCTTTCTTCGGACGAGAAAGAGAGAAAGAAACTACACACATACACACTCGCCGAGAGAGTCGTCGGAGCGACATGACGACGGCATTCATGCGAACAACTCGGTCTCTCGCGGCCTAGATAATAAGTGCGCGTGTACGAGGTATCGCGCGTCTCCTCAAGTAGGCGCGGCCTCCGAGCAAAGCCGGACGATGATGGCTGCTTTTGATTGCGCGAATGGATTGTGCTCTCTGGGCTCTTTCAGCTCCCTTTGACGACGACTACGTTTGTGTTGGCCGACCCCTTTGAAAAATCCGCGCAGTCGTACTAATTTTCGGGAGTTTTTTTTTTTTTTTTTTTTTTTTCGCTGCAGTTTCCCAAGATGAGATATTCCAAGAGCTGTGCTCAAATGAAATGGCTCGGTAACGTCACCAACGCAGGAGTTCTGGAGAAAATCGTCCAGTGGCTGATCAACATCAGACAAGCTCTCTCCTGCAGGAAACTGGAGCTGGTGGTCGAGGGGGTGTCTCCCAGGGTGGAAAGTGCAGGTGTATAGGAGGAGTGAGTTTTCCGTAGTCGTATGTAAGTGAAAGCCAAGCGGAGGTGGAGACGAAAAGAGGAAGAAAGGGGATAAAGTCGAGGGTGTTGAAACTGAAATTACGGCCGCCTGTCTGTCTGCAGCGCGTGCACCTCGGCACTGCTTCGGACGCGTCTATCCCCGTTTCTCCCGAGTGTGTGCAAGGTTTTCCGGAAACTCGAGAGCTCTCGGTCCTTATTTCTTGGCTCCTGATGGTACGCGAGCGGCCTTATAAGTAACGCGGCCGACGTGACGCGCGTGTGAGCGGCGCCCGTCAGCCGTATGAATTACGAGCTTCTGCCGAGAGGATTGCCTCTTCTTCTTCTTCCTGCAAAGCTTTTTCTCTTTTCCATTTCTTACTGTGTATAATTATATACGTGTCTCTTCTTCCCCTTGGCGATATTACGACGCGCCAGCGCACGGTTGCATCCTAATTCCACGAGGACGCGACTTGGTGGGTTTTTTTTTTTTAATTTTATTATTTCTTCCTTCGCTTGCGCTAAAAAAGGACGAGCAATCAACAACGACGATTCTAGTGGACCAATTAATTTGTTGCATCGGGAGACTCGGAGGCGCGTACAAACATACCTATAATATAGCAGCCATAAGGCGTCATTTGAATTTAGATGAAAGCCTCGATCGCGGGGGGGGGGAGTTTATTACGCGATGCTTTCAGGGGGCGTTCGTGGATCATCCCTGTGTCCTCGCAAAAAGTTTACCGAGGGATGGGGGGCGGGAGTAATCCACTTCTCGGCGTTGGCACTCGAGCGGAGCTGTATGGGTACGTATATGAGCGCAGAGTATGGCATAATTTAAATGCGCCGCCGCGAGTCTCGAGGGCGCGCCGGTATCTCTTCCGATATCGAGTGGAGGATCGGGGACTGGTGGATTATTGACTACGGGAGTTAGGGGTGGAGGGAGAGTGTCGGGAGCTCTTTGCCTGTTTGAGATCCATCTCTGCTTTTCCATTCCACTTTTCTGCCCTTTTTTTTTTTTTTTTTTTTTTTTTTTCTTTTTTTTTTTTTTTTTTTTTTACACACCTGCCAGTGGATATGGAGCCTTCTGCCTTACTAAAGTCAATAGTTGGGTACTTACTGAAACGTCGCTTTTTTCTTTTCCTGAAGAAAAATACCATTTTCGCGCCTATTGACTCTCGTTTCTACTTTTCANTTTAAATTACTTTTTTTTTTTTTTTTTTTTTTTTTACCTGTTTTCTACTCTTCATTGGCGGATGAATATTTTTTGCTCTATTACCCTTGTTCGTCGTTTTTTCATACATCGCAGCTTTTGCTCCGGATCACACGCGGCTCTCTGGTGCTTTTGTAAAAATATCGACTGTTGCGTTGGATATACACGTTTTTTCTATTCTCGTTCTATCTCAAATGCCTCTGTTGAACCAAAAGTTTTAATCTTTCGATGAATTATTAACGAAAATTGTTCGACATTCCTGATGCCTTGATATTTTTACATATGCACCTAGCGGGTTTTTTTTTTCTTTTTTCGAAAAAACAGGCTATGCAAACTGTCGGCCGTGTTTGCTGCTGATCGACAATTTTCTCCGCACAAGTGGATTTTTCTTCTGCTAACCTTTCAAAGTCATTTTGAAATTCAATTCCTAAATCTTTAAATCCTTTAATCCTTTGTACTGATTAAAAATGCTTCATTGCAAAGTGTTTCAAGTGTTGTTCATCAGTATTTTAAAGTTAAGCACTAAAGCCTTTTGAAAAGCAAAGAACTTGCCATTAATAAAGTGGTAAACAAAATATTAACGTTGTTTAAAAATTTGAATAAAAAATTTCAACGCGCCAGCCTTTTTGAGGGAAAAGGGGAGAAAGCGAGGGGAAAAAAAAAGATCTTACCACAGCGTAGACCGCAAGAGGTGTCCCTCTTCGCCGCCGCAAAAGGAGTAAAATTCAGTCATAATAAGGTGCCAGAAAGTACGGTACCTCCAGTGCATCCGCTGGACGGTCGTTTTAACGCTTAGACTCTTTTCGCACTCCCGAGCTTTCCTCTGACCCACCAAAGCTTGTGCAGATGGCGGCGTACTACATTTCACCACTCCTGAACCGTCTTTCGTTGGACCATACTTTTTACGATTAAGAAATACCTAATTAATTTTTCTTCACTGCTTTCACACTTGCTCCCCCTTTCTTCCCTGTTTCATCTGCACAGCTAATGCAAGCATCTCGGATAATGGAAGCGAAGCGAACAGTAATCGAATCCTGAAACCCAAGATGGGTAAGGAGAAAAAAAGGTCACAGGTAACGATAACCGAGGGCGAAGGGAGCTAACGACGGCGCAGGCGTCTCGTCCGGCGGGGCATTATCCGGCACGACGCGTCCAAAGTTTCACTCCGAGCGCCACGTATGCTTGGTATATATACGTGTGTGTGTGTGTGTAAGCGAGGGACGAGAAGGGGAGGACGAGGTAACGGCCCTTAACAAATCCACTTATGATTTGGAGCCAGTGGCGGAGGTGTCGGGAGAGTGTATGCCGGGGCTGGCTGGTGAGTATCCGTCTCTCGTCGCGGCATCCACTCTGCATAGCAAATGGACTACCGCGGGCTGTGCCCCCGCACACGTACGAGATGAAAAGAGTCCCGGCTGGAGGATCCTTCCTTTGCCTCCTCCTCTTGCGCGTGTCGCGGTGTCTTCCTCTCCTTGCACTTTCTATTAACGCCCGGGGAGATAAAAAGCGGATCAGCCGCTGCCTCCGTGGAATCTCCTGCTATACGTGCTTCGCGCAGTCTGCTCGGAGGAAAGGTACACGTTATATAACCCTAGTATGTATTTTCCCTCGACACTTGCTAAACCTATAACTCATTGACAGTAATACTGAAATAGTTGATCAAAAACATATACCTTATTTATGGTAGTGTCAATATTATTGATGATGAAAAATCCGAAGCGCCCAAGTGGCTATATTTAATACGAGTGCTCGTCCCACTTGGATTCGGGTAAAAATATAAAACAACCGAGAAATAACTCGAGCTTTGCTTTAAAAATAACTCTTGTTTTCTTATCAATAGCGTGTATAATTAATAATCGAAAATATCGATAGCAAATATACCTTAGGTAGAGCCAAATTTATATGGACTTGGTAGGGGAGGAGGGGAAGCCGAGTTCTTCAGCTATATACATATTATGTCGCGATAACTCATGTATGTATATTAACACAATATTTCCACCATTGAAACTTCCAGCGAAGCTTTAGGTGATCTGAAACAATGGGCCTTGGCATGCGTGCGATCCTTAAATTTTTCCAAGAAAAATATTTTTTTTTTTTTTAAGCACCAAGTTAGCGATTCAAAATGAGGGCTTGTCAGCTCTTGTTCGCTCGGAAAGAGCATCGGGTGCGGCCGCATTGTGATAACTCGGCCGTTAAATTAGAGGGCCCCTCCCCGAGTAATTGGCCGGCACTTTGCCCGGGAGCGCCTACTCGTCCTTTCGCGAATTACCGCAACTGTCTCGGCTGTCGTTCGGGGATTTGATTGGCCACTTAATCACGGTAACGAGGCCCGACAGTAAGCTGTGGCCGGTCATTGCCAGCTTCCTTACCCCATCTACCCTCTGACCCTCCCTGCTTTCTTCCAACGCCCGCAATAATTGCCTTCCGAGATTGCTCTGTCCGTGACGATTACGTCAATTACACGTTGCCCGAGGCGACCGTGTCCCAAAAAAAAAAAAAAAAAAAAAAAAAAAATTACACGCCCACAGCTTATTATGTATGCCGAGCGTGTGAATTCCACGGCCATATATTTTGTCGATTACAGCGACTCGAGGAAGGAAGACGTAGAGGCCCCTCCTCTCGTTCCCAGTCGGTGTTCTGGCTGGCACAGATACGGGTCCTCGAGTACAGGATGGTTCCACACTCTGCCACGCAAGATTATGCTAAGGAGCATCATAAGCAGTCGCCACCGACGTTATTGCCATGACTACTCCCGTCACTTCTCTCTCTGTCTCTAATGTGCCCCGTCGTTAGGGTGTTAAACCAAGTCGGCTTCTTACACGCCGCTTATCGCCGCTCTTTTGCCCACCAAGCTAACTTTTGCCCCACCCCCCTCGAGTTCATACGAGCGGAAATTAGTGCTCTGGTTGCCGCGAAAACTGCACACGTTTGATATTACACCGTTGGTGAGTGTACCCTGTTGGTTATCGACTGGCGGGTCGGCGAGAAAAAAAAATTACCGTGCCCCATCCTCCCCCCGTACGGACTGTGGATGCGCGTGGCGCGTTTTACGAGTCAAATAAAGCGCGAGTCGTAAATCCCGAGCGCAACAGCGGCGCGGTTTTAAAAAGGTTTACGTGGCGCGCAATCGGCGGATTTGCACAGATATACCCTCCCCCTTCCCGCAGCATATGCACTGCCACCGGTGGAATGATGGAAGTTGGCCGAGTGGACGTGCCCGGGCTTCCCCCCCCCCCAACAAATTCGAGGTAAACGAGCGCGATAAGGCTGCAGCTACACCCCACCCCACCCCTGGGGTAATGGCGACAACTTTGGCGCTGTACCGTTTTTTACTAGACGCGATTTGCGCCTCTGCGTGTACAATGCTCGCGCCGAAACGAGGAAATAACGGAGCGCAAAAGCGGAGCTCCGGTGTTTCTCTTTTAGCAGCTTCGAGGGCAGGAAGATGTATATATTATACATAAGCTGGCCAAAGCTTTTAAGTGATTCGGGCGCTCGACTTATTATTTTAAACAAAAAGAGCTTCAATGGAAACACCGCTTACGTATAGTGGATGGTTGGACAAATTGAACAAACGTTGAAGCAGGTAAAAGGGGGGGAGAGGTTTCATCCCTTCTTTCTATTGCTCTGCTGCGCTCATCCCACTTTGGCAGCCGTCGAGATTAGTTGTGCGGACACTCCGCGTGAAATCGGGTGTGCACGAATGCGAAAGTAATTTAGACAAGTGCGGCGCTAAAGATCCGTAAATTAAAGGGCCGCCACTGGGGCGTGGCCCCGTACGCCTCGCTTTGGATTTAACGAGAGCACACTCTCCATTATTACGTATACATATAGCTTTCGACTAGTGAAACAATAATGGATGATGGCTTTCCGGTCCTTCTATTATTCGACGCTTGTTTCGTCCGTGTGCTCGTGTTGGAAAACACGTACTTTTTTTCATGCTCGAGGATTTCAATATTTATTTTTTATTTCTGGTCCAATGAAACGACGACAGGGACGTGTTTTATATGGATAAACACGCCGCGAGGAAGAAAAACAGCTTCATCTCGCCGATCAAAGGGAAAAGTTCCAAGAGTCAAAGTTCGAGAGAGAACAGTTGTTGTTACTTTCTCTGATGGAGAGGGGGGGGGAAGAAAAGAAAAAAAAATACAACAGGTTCCCCCTCGCTTTTTGTTGTACCCTCATCGAGCAGTGAGCGCGACGGCGATCGATAAGTCGACAGCACCCACGAGCAGTCCCTCTTCTGTTTTCAGCTGCTCCGGTCCGCCCGTCACTGGTCTGACCATACTCTGACCTACTCTACTCGCGCGCTCCGCTTTTCCGGTGTTGTGCAAACTGTCGATGATTCTACACACGTTTTACTCCCCTTTTTTTTCACCGTACACTTATAAATAATACTATATGGTACTACCGCCACGCAAGACCTTTCCTCGTTGGTCACGAGTATAGGTGTATTATTTATCCGCCATATATTGCGGTAGCTGCGGGCGTCAAATTGCAAACCAAAGCGCACTCGTATACACACTCCTTGCATTATTCCCCGGCCGTGCAAACTTTAAATTGAATCCTCGCTCGGCGGTGCCAAGTGGTTGGCGCGTGATAATCCCCTCAAAAGCGCTCGTCCTCTCTCTCTCTCGCTCTTTTTCTCGTGGCGACTCCTCGGGGCGCAGTGTAAGTACATGGGGCTGGTTGGACTGCCTTTTGTGCGGCCCCCTTCAAGCGTATCCGGTCCACCTCAAAGAACCGCCTGCGCTTGCTGTACACTAATCGCTCCCTCGTTCTCGTGTCTACGCGGCTACACGCGCAGTCTACCTTGTGGTGTTTATCGTAGCCTTTTTCCTTTCCTCAACAATGGCTCTTTCTTCCCCTCTCCTTTTCCTTTATAGTTCCTACATACGCTCCATTTCGCGCTCTAATTGCAAAAGACGAGATGTCTGGGGCTCGGTTCCGTTTTTCTTCGACTTTCCTCTACTACGCGCTTTTCTTACCCGTTTTTCTTAACTCGACTCAACTCAGCTCTCTAATTTCTTTTCTTTCCACCTCGTTTTACTTGCTATTTCTTGGCTGTTTTTCTCGTACAAGCAGTTTGACATCTCCATCGAGGGAGTTAAATTGCGACGGGCCACACCGTGAACGAGTGAACCTTTTTTGTTGCGGGGGATATTTTTTTCACATTTTTCGGCTAAAAATAAAATCTCTCATTTTTCCCATATTTAATTAGAGTAGGTATACTATAGCGATCAAAGCAGTCACTCGCTATACTATTAGTTCCTAAGTAAAATTTCCAAGGGCTAACTTCACGGGTCCGTTGTTGCTGCTACCAGAGGATATCCGATCGGACCCTAAGAAGATTGAATATCGACAGTGGCTACCCCCGAGTGCGGGGGGGGGGGGGGGTCATGGTCTCTGTACACGCTGATACGCGATACCTATCCGTGTAATTAGACTTTGCCTTCGCCCTGCGCTTCCTCCCCGTCTTCAAACTTTTGCTTAAATATACATGTCAAGTGGTAATCAGCTGTACTTCGTACATTTTTTTCTTTCCGCTTACGTCCCCGGGGTTCGGGAAGTTTAATGACTCCTTTGGAGTTGGTCGGTTTGCGGCTCCTTCTTGCAGCCTCGTACGTGCATTTTGTTTTTGTTTTTTCTTATTTTACTTTAAAAAGATTGCGTTTCCCGTTTTTTTTTTATTTTTATCCAATGGAAGTTTGATGGAATTAAGGCTTTGCGAAAATAGTGGATAGCAATGTACAGCTTCGGAGAGCGGTGCGACAAGAATCCAAATAAAACCCGTGTGGGTGGGTTTTCCCCTTTCCCTCGGATACGTTGAATTTGAGACGCGCGTGGCACTCCGACGATCCAATAGACGATCGGAGAAGGAGAAAAAAAGGCGGTAGACGCGAACTCGGAGAAGGAGAGGAAAGAATCCGGGGAACGAATGTCGTAGCTCCTGGCCCCGGAGCACGAGAATCGAATTTGCTGCTCAAGCTTCCATGCAGGTATTCCCTTCATTTAACTTCGTTTCTCAAGTGCGCCTCCTCGAAACTGCTCTTTTCTCCACTATCTTTCTCTTCCTCCCCCCTCCCCACCCCTCGTTTTTTTATCTAACGTCAGACAAAGATTTTTTTAATTCCACTCGCCGAATTTTCTTTTAAAACTCCCAGAGTCAACCTTGGAGTCAACTATATTCAATACAAAGTATTGCTCTGTCATATATTCTCGCGTTGAAAAATGCAAAACTTTCCTTTTGCATAGAGCCGGGGGCGACAATATCACCCTTTCATCTTCTTAGGCATCGCGTTTGACGAACTATACAGAGACCACTCCAGTCAGCGACAATACTTGTCATGGAGACGTTTGCGCGCGAGGAGTGTGAAATCGAGCGAGAAAGCGAACTCCCGATTGCACACACGGCCGAGGGAGAAGAAGAAGAAGAGCAGCGACAGTTCTCGTTAAAACTACGTTCTTATACATGTATACTGCCCGTTCGCTACTGATGTTATTGGCGAGCAGAGAAATATACCTATCGAACAAAGAGAAAGAAAAGTTTGTACATGCATGATGTGTACCAAACCTATGGTTGAGTGAAAATTGGAGATGTTGTATAATTATGCTATACACACTGTTTTTTTACTTGTTTAACTTGACACCAAGGAGAAAAATCCATTATTGGGACAAGACAATTGCAGGTTTAGGTGCGAAGCTATACAGATCTGTATCTACACCTACTTATGTGTAACATTATTATTATTATTATTATTATTGTCCTGGTTGAGTTTATCGTTGCACAGCATAACAAGCCAATGGCGCTGAATGAGCAGAGTCTAATCTCTGCGATGAATCTCGGTCAAACACCCCCTTATGACAAGCCTAACGTCTTAAAGGCATCGGGGTCCAACTGACATCGTATTCTGATGCTGATATGGATTTTTCATAAAATGAACAATAACGGGCAATACGTTGTAAGCTACTCATAATATTTGCACTCCTATAAGATCTTGCACTTTTAACTTTTCATCTCGACGATTTTCAAAGAGAGTTTTTGCGCTCGGGTAAAAAACTTCGGCATCGCTTCGGAGGATCTGGCTTACCGGATGATAACTCGGACAATCATCAACAATAAAGTTTTTCAAACTTTTATAACGAGCCGGCCAACACTGTGTAGTATTTGCCCTATCCCGGATGTAGAGGGAGGAGGGTGGTGGTAATAACGGCGCTTGCAAAAGAATAATTATCACTCGAAACTTTTTTTGTTTCTCTTAGGTATACAGGAGGAAAAAAACGAGGCAAAAGAGCGGGGGGGGGGGAAGGAAAAGTATATAAGTATGTAAGTTGATAATAAAGTTGTGCTCGATGGATCCAAAGGAAATAAGAAAGAGGGAAAAAAGAAAAAAGTAACAACCAACAAATTTTGAGCTCGAGTTTCTCTTTCGTTTAAAAAACGAATCAAGGCGGCAAGCCATGCGGGGGTGCGGATAGTCTGCACTTGGAAGTTGGGCAATAATCGTAACGCCCGCAGTTTCGCCCATTTAAATCACCAAACACCAGCACACGAGATATATATGTACATAATATATTTATGCACACGCGCGGAGGCATTGTACCCCACGGTGGATGATACCTCCGGCGATACAGGGCGTTATCCATTTCCTGAATTCAGTCAGATCTCTACTGCTGCCTCGGTATACGGCACGGTAGGTGTAACCGTGCGGTCGCAATTCTCGGACTGTAGGTAATCGATCCCGCAGCAACGAGATTTAACGGACATTAATTGGCACTGCTTTGGCCATCCGATTCCTACTCCCTCGGTCGGCTACTGGGCGCTGCTTAGATAGGTACACACACGCGTGGTGTGTATACCAGTGCCCATCGTCCTAAGCGCGATCAAAGCCTACATATATGTATACATGTGCCGGCAGATCCGTCGAAAATTGACTGACTGTTTGCCACCCCTGGGCAGGTGGTACGTCTATCGATTTGTACTCCCATTATCCGTGCCTCCTCCTTCCGGTGTGCTTCGTTTGTGCTACTACTGCCTGCCGATGGTGATGATGACGATGACGATGCTCGAGTAGACTCGGCCAACACTCCTCGACCTGCTTTGCTTTCGCTTCGGCGAACTCTGTCCCTCCGCCCACCTCTTACCGGGCCGTACACCACGGCTTTGCCCTGTCATCGGTTCTTTTATCGCGGACTGTGTTTATTCAGCCTCGCCTGGCTGTCTATGGCTTATACGTTGTTGTGGCTAGGAAAGATTCGAGCTCGCTTGCGAGGCGTCAACCGAATTTAACACTATGGGGCTAAAATTTGCTTTTGTTGCTCATTTCTTAAAAAAAAAAAAAGATTCCTGGCATTAAATCACGTCAAATACGTAGTCTCTAATCTTTTTTCTTGTTTTTATTTTTTTCCATCGCTCACCCTGTGGTGGTGCTTCCGATGGATCCAGTTGTGTACAAAGTTTTGATGTTGGGACAATTCACTATACGCTTTGTCTATGGGGTACGTTTGCGACTCCAGAAGTGCGTGTACGAGCGAGCAACTTCCCAAACGCTTAGGAAAATCGTTATGCAAATGTTTCCACCGTCAAATGCACTTGTTTTTTTTTTTTTTTTTTTTTTTTTCCTTTTATTTCAACAAACTAATTTTGCCCCCTTTTTTCATCTCCCATTGACACATACTTATTAGACTTGATTTTGTCGGCAACAAACGTTTTCCCTGCCACTAGAGCAAAAAATTAAAAAAAAATGTACACCCGCGAAAATTGACAACAAAGACAGCTGCAACCGGTAACATTAACAAAAAATAGACTTGGCAACGCAAGATATGGTGCCTACGGTACGGGACAAGCAAATTCCCCTGCAAAAAAAAAGCCCTCCTTGTATACGTACAATGACGCTCGCTTGGCTCACCAGAAGGGGAGAGACGAGGGTGTGTTTTGTTTCGCGTCAACCTCGGCTCCCCCAAGTATGTATACATAGTATACACAATATGTGGGCACAATACCGCGCCAGCTTCTCTCCCCCCCGGTATACCTCATAATCATCATGGGTCTTTGCACGGATTATAATCCCATGCATCTTTTACGCCGCTGCGCGCCGCAATAATTCGCTCGCTCGGCAAAAACGTCTCTACTGCTGCGACAACCCATGTATTACGTGAACGTACGTACGCGACAATATGTGCACCCTGTACGCTGACCGAGAGAGAAAAAACATATTTATATAGCATCGCTCGGCCAACGTGACCGCGGACGAATACCCATACATATGTAACACCGGAAAAAGTGACGGCAGAAACATCAGCAGGAAAAACAAAAGCCTGCCTGGCTCGGTCTCGTTTCGCTCTAATACGCAGCAGTGCCCCCCACCCCTACCCCTCATCGAGTCGTCGTCGTTGTTTACGGTACGTAGCAACGGTGTGCCTCTTCTACCACGGGGCTATTTCGCTCCCCTCGATCGTTGCCGACGTCCCTTTTCTAGCTCTATTCAGTTGCCTCCTCTCCCCTCCCCTTCTTGCAGTTGTTCTGTGGAATATTGTAGGGTTGCCCAATGTTTATTTGTCAATCGATAAACCTACATACCGTGTAGTACTGAAAGTACCTTATACGCAGCTGCAAATTCTGTAGGGTGTACTACTCGACTGATTACCCATCCGTACTAAAAATGGAGCAGCTGCGAGAGTGGAATTAAAAAAAAAAATAATCCACCCGAACGATGAGGTAACGCGTGTTATCCTGATGTAGGTAGGTGGATCCCACGTGCAGTCGTGTTCTTGAGTCGTAACGGGAGAAATTACTCCCACTTTTTTTTCCGAGTATGAATCATCGGGCTTGCCATCGGTGGAGGTATGGAAGAAAAGAAAAAAAAAAAAGGTAACGAGAGATGTACGGCTTACTGTGAGTATAGGGTGGGGGGTGCCTCACGCGATCGAAAATCGATCGTACCGCTTTTTTACACGCTATGTGTGTGTGTGTATTATATATAGCTTATCAGACAAGCGGCATCTCGCATGCGGCTCGGCCATCGCACGCAAGGCCGGACTGGCTCTCCGCCACCCGGAAATGGAATTTTGATAAAAGAACCGACTCTATATACGTATATATGCATCTTTATCTTACTTTCGCTCCGATGGAATGAGCTGCTATGCGCTAAATTGGCGCGCCACTTGAGCCGACCCGAGCGTGCACAGCACCGAACGCCGAGACAATTTGCCTCCTCCGCGAAAACGGAATAAGAAAGGGAGAAAAAACAAAAAAAAAGGGAGGGGTGAAACGAAAGAAAGGGAAGCAACGAGCACCGGAAGAGGGGGGGGGTCTTGGCGCAATTGTATCTCAGGCAATTAACGGTAATGCGTTGCTGCTGCGTTTTTGTTTTTACTGTACGACTTCTTGGGAAGCGCAGTGGGGTCTGGCCATACTCGGGCTTATACTACTAGCTCGAGGAGGCTGCTCGAGCTCCGAACTGTTATTGCTTCTATATGTATACCTATCCACCACTTATTAGGGCCCCCCCCCTCCCCCTCATACTCTGCAGCTATCCTATACGAGAGTAGCGCGACGGAGTCTCAGAAAAGGTATTAGGAGATACTCCCCGCTCTCCACCACCACGGGGGAGTTGGGGAAAATTTATCCGCGAGTTTCATACTATTGCGCTGACGGTGAACTGTATTGGGATGCATGCCGTTCCGAGGAAATGAAAATCAAGTGGCCCGCGCTCCAGCGACGCCCAATTATACTTGCTAGCTGCCCTTTTTTTATCTCAAGAAAAAAAATAAAAAGAAATTAACTTTGAAAGATAGAGTTTTTCTTCTTTACTTTTTAAGATTCAGCGCAAAAGTAGAGGAAAGGGCTAAAGTGTCGCCTCACTAATGCCCTAATGACAGCCCGGGGGCTGCGGCCAGGGAATTGCAGAGACTTTCAAGATTGCAGGGGAACTTTCCGCGCTAAGTATAGCCTACGGGGGTCTTGAAAACAACAACCCCGTAATATATATGTACCCGTGGCAGAGCCTCACTTTCCAGATTCGGGGCCCAGCCCCACCATACACACACATACACACATATGGAGGTACAGAGTTAATAACTTCATACAGAGCCGTGCACTCGATTGTAGGCGGGTAACCTACACAAGCGTCGACAACTTATCGGACACGGCACATCGAGCCGGCGCTGTTATACCGGCGTTGACACGCGCACACGCGAGCCGAAGGGAAATATAAAAGGGAGATCGAGGGAGAGTTTATAGGGTCGAACGCGCGCGGCGAAAATCATAAATCAACAGCGGCCACGTCGCTCTCTCCCGCGGGTATTGTCCCTCCACCCCCTCTCCCGCGAGGGATTAAACATTCACCTGCTGTTGCCACTTCTTCGCTCAAATGTTCCATTTTGTGTAACAGCCTTCGTATAAACGCACAACCCCTCCCGGGACACGCAAAAATATACTTTTTTTCCTTTTTTTTATATATATAAGTACGCCCGCTCTCTTGTTTCGCTTGATTTTCATTGGGCTATTCGACGTGTATTCACCGTTAGCGCCGATCGGCTGTTTGGGGACCGGTGAAAATTTTACGGCCGACAGTAAAGGGTATCATCATCCTCGAGCTCGGCATCTTAATGTCCTCGTATACATCACGGCCCCGGTGCATGTGTACACAGTGCAGTTGAGTCCCTCGTCGATGCACATCCACGGTGTCGTTAAAGCCGCCGGCAATTTTACGAGATTGCGTCCGATATCAACACCAGAGAAACCACAGTCTCCCTTACTTGTATCTCGAGTCTACTCTCCTATGTACGGAATATCCGTCTAAGATGTCGTGTACGCGGGTTTTTTTTTTTTTTTTTTTTTTT
>NW_019379589.1:2823795-2847918 GCF_000648655.2 Copidosoma floridanum
GGGGGGGGGGGGGGGGACATGCAGGAAAAATGTCATCCTCAAGCTGGCTTGTTTTTCTTCCGTTCCGTGAAAAACTTGGCAAAGGTGGGAGCGAACTCTGAAAAAGTCACCCTCCCGACTCTTGCGAACTTTGGACGCGCGGCTCTCCGCCTCGCTCGCGTGTACACCACGTACACTTCACTGCCGCTGTATACGCAAATCACTTGATAAACATATTCATGTACGCGGGTAAACCTACCTTGACTTTTTCTATCTTGAAACGTTTGCGATGACGAAGGTACATACTTTTTTCGACGCACTCTCTGACGACGTCGCTAGGGGGTGAAAAAAAAATAAGAAGAAAAAAAATTAGCTTCACGAAACGACGATTTTAATTTAGATCGGAACGTACCGTCGTTGTGCAGGATATTCCTCTCGAGCCGAGAGAGGGGCTCTGTGGCGGCATAATGTATTTTCCTCCTCTCCAATTTGGCGCGCACGCGGTCATTTGAATTTTAGAAAAGCACCCGAGATTCACGAGAGACCCCCCCCTCCCCGTAATCCCGATGCCCGAGAATACATTTCGCCGTCGTCTCAACGAATTTGTACTCGCTGCTGTCATCGAAAAAACGAAGCTCTGCCTTCGATGAATAATTCAACCACCGAGCGACTCCCTCCCCCCGTGACTAATTGATGCGCACACTCTTGACACCCGAAACCCAGGGGGGCAAATGATGTCGTTTAAAAAAGTTTGGCTCGAACAATTAGGGATAAACGAAATAAAAAATACAGCATTATCCCGATCGTGTCCGCTCGTGCCGCGATAACTCTGCAGGGTGCGCCTGGAATGCCGCAAACCATTTCCTCGAAGCGTCCAGCAGCTGCGGTAGCGCAACAACAGAATCTGCCGGTCCTCCGAACTTCACACCCTGCATTGTTGATTCGGGCCGAAGCTCGAGGGAGCACAGGGGGTGGGAAGGAGGCGGGCTTTAACTTTCGCATCGCTCGGCGTTCAGTCATGCGAGCTCGGGCCGAGGGTTTAGGGTATGCAAATACGCGAAACTGCAGCGCGGACGGAATTTCGCGGGGGATTATGCTCGGGCCGCCGGTAGCAATAGTGGAAGCGCTGCTGCGTTCGGGGCGCCCCGGAGCTTACGTTTACGCGCCAACGCTGAAATAAGAGTCGCGATATGGCCGAATAATAATACCCACCCCAACTCCGCAAGTGTCCCCATTGGTGGGGAATTAGCGCGGGATTTGACGAGAAAAAGTACGAGGATAACACGAGTGTTTACATCTACTTTAGGGGGGTAGTGTAGCCAACCGGAGGAGGGATGCAAATGATGATGCCGCGATTGCACAGTGACTACGTGGTCCAAGACTTGTTCTTTCTCTCCTTCCCTGCGGTAAAATTAAGCTCTGCCTACTATTTTTCAGATGCTCCAACTGTTGAATAGTTCAAGGATTATAATTTCTGGTTCACCACAAAGTTGTTTCTTTGTTTTCGGCAGTGTATATATACTTTGTGTAAAACTATGAACTAACGATGATCAAAGCGCTTGGATTACACGTTTAACCGACGGATCATAAATCTCCCATTAGAGTTACATAAGCAACTTCCAAATTAACCCGGCGTAACGTAATTCCAATTTGGAAATTGGCCTGTGTATCAGGTTGTATGAATTTGCGGTAAATGTTTATTAAATTAAAACCAGTGACGATACCTGCATTAACGAAATAATTTATTTCGAGCTCAATGAAGGGTAATTTGAGGTTTCGGTTGGTGGGAGGAGGGGCAAACTGGAGTAAACGGAATCCCTCCACCGTCAATCAACGGGAGCCTCAATTGGCATTAATTAAAATTGGGCGTACAGTTCGAGAAACCATCGTCGGGAATGTCCGTCGGGCTCTCGCAATATACTCGGGACCAGACCTCCAAACTTTCGACTCGGCTAATTCGAGAAACTCGGACGCAGCGCCGTGAGAGACTATGTTGCGAGGACCGGTGGAGGACTCGAGCTCCTTTGACTTTCAGCTAACGCGTTGCGCTTGTCGCTGGCGAGGAAAAAAGCAGAGAGAAAAATGTTATTTACAAAGGGACGGCGGCGCTGTAATTGCAGCGGGTCCAAGTTCTCTCGGGGAAACTTTGGCCCCTCGAAACACAATCGCAAAGTGCTCAATTAGTCGCCGGGACTCCGAACTAAATCTCAAAAGCTCGATTCTCGAAGCGGAGCCCCCAAGACTTCCGGGAATTTGAAATTCCATCTGCGTCCCGTACTTTCGCTATCGAGACTCGGCCGAGTTTCCGGAGAATCCCACTCGACTGAAATTTCACGAGAGGAAAGTTCACGGTGCGGGTATATATACCAGACCTATCAAGAGCCATAAGGTTACAAAAGCCCCGGCCCATTATGTGTTAAAACTTGCGATCGATTCATAAATCGCGAATTTTTCTTTTTCCGCGGAGGATATAATGAAATGGAACATCAACTACTACCGCGGCAACGCGTAAGAGCTGGTTTTTTGAAACATATCGCATTGAATATTCCAGTAGAACATCCAATCATTCTCCTTTTTGTTCGAAAAGCTTATACAGCAATCCATTTTCCAGGTACTAATTGGATATCCTCCTGTTACGCGTCAATTACGTATTCAGCCCTCTCATTTTGAGGGTACTTGACAATCCGTCACCTGTACCTATGCAAAAGTATAAAAAGAGCACTTTGCGCGGCTGAATTTTTTATTAAAATAGATCGAGGGGTGATAAAAACCCTTCGAATAAACGATGAATTATTAACACGGGGGAATTGTAGCTGACGTACGTCCACTTAACCAACGCGTCGGGGCCCGTCATTTTTTATTAGCTCGGCAGGAGCAGCTACACGCCCGCGGGCGAATTTATTCGTGACTGCGATACATGGAAATAAAAAAAACTCACAGCGGCGTTTGTTGCCTCGACTTTTTGATATTTTTCGTCCCGCTCCGAACGCACTCGTGAAATTTCCGATTGCACGGGAAACGCAACGAGTTACACCGCTCTGCCGGCACCAGTGCAGAGAGAAAAATCCGTAATTTACATTCTACTGGTGCTCATCGACCACCTATATACTGTGCGCGACGCGCGTATATGGGCGCCCGTGTATACATGCGATTACGCGGGATATACAGTATAATGTATGCAGACACACGCACGGCCCGACATTCGAGTCGACGGGCTTGTTTTACGACGGCTCGTATCGATGTATATAGGAGAGGGAGAAAGTTGCGTGTACGCGGGGTAATGGAAAAAATATACAGAGGAGGTGGGAAAGGGGTGACTCGATGTACATACAATTTGCACGCGAAATCGTCCCTTACAACGCTATCGCTTTCGGAGTATCGACGATATTACCTGAACCGAGTCCCTACGTGTGCGCGAGTATACGATACGTCCCTCTTGTTGCTTCGTGTATTTACCGATACTGTGCGTACATGACCATTGGAATAAAATGTGGCAACTGTGACTGGTTTGTGCTCAATTTTTCAAATTGTATAAATTTTCCGCAGTTGCATGTATAAGGTGGTCTGTTGGATGGCTCAAAAGCTACAGCTTACATACTTATTTGCCCAACGGGTAATTTTTTTTAATGAAAAGTAATAATTGTAGTGGCAAACAATTATAACAAATAACATTGTTTTTGTTAATTCGATAAATACAATTATTTGGTAAACATTTTTTATCATACTCATTAGGGTTAAAAAATGTTATAGAAATTTACTAAAATAATATAGAATATTTTTGGATATTTTTCTCATAATTAATATTTGTGAGCAAAATGTGCAAGTTTTAATCATGGTTTATTTCACTTATTTGTCTTTTTTTATTTGGTCATTTCGTCGACAAAATTGGAGTTGTTAGTTTTTTTTTTTTTTTTTTTTTTAACTGTGGAAAAGCCCTACAATCTATTGTGAAATTTACGACCTGTTTCATATGCACACAGATTCCGTACACGCTATTTTTCGGATAAATGTATCGATTCCTACGGCACCATTATAAACACAGCGTGTTGATTTTATATAAAAAAAGTGCGTTTTTTGGTATTTTATTACAAAAACACTTACACATGCAAGGATTGGATTTTAATGTACTATACATATTCATCCGTATCAGTTACAAATTTACAGCCAAACAAACTATATGTATAACTCATAAATGTAAAGATTGAAGACAATCCCGTTATTTATAGGGACAATCAAGTGTTTTCCGTGAAAAAGCAATTTGTGCTCTATTGAACCGAGGAAAATAAAAGAGAGACAAATATAGACTCCGCAAGCGGCAATAACTTTGTTATCCCGATAAAGTATTTTCATCTCGCTACGTGACATAATTGGACGGAGAGCTGCGCTGCCTTTGGTGCGACCAGGTGGCAGAATCCAGTTTCTTTTCGATGATTTTGCTAATTGGGCGAAGGGAAACACTCGAGCCAAAAGTCCCGCAAGACAGACTGTGCACAGTAAGAATCGACTTGTCGCCTCTGGGAGGGTTAACAACAGCAACAGACGAGACCGCGCCCGCCTTCTCCGGAGAACAATTTGCAAACGTCGCTCCTCATTAAACGGATCCGCAGGAGTTTACGCCCCCCCCCCTCTCTCTAGCTCTCTTCACTTCGCCAATTGACGCAAGCTCTTCCGTTCTCCCTCTTCTTTGTTTTCTCGTTTTTCCGGTTTTCCAGGAAAACTCGACGCCGAAATTCCCCAAGGCAGCCACCAATTAAAACCTAGATAATTATTGCCCCGAGCAGGGAATTGTGTGCCCCCCCCCCCCATACAACATGCGAGCAGTGTAAGCTTAAACATGCGTGGGGCATATTTATGGGGTCTGCGATAATTAGGAGTACAGGCAAAATTCCCCACCGCAATCTCTCTCGGGCTGCGCGCAAAGATGTAACGCCGGGGCCGTAAATTCCGAGATGTAAATCCACAGTGGGGTATACGTGTGTGCCACGCATGTGCAGCAGCGAGAGCACAATTTACGACCGAGGGAAAACCCAATTCGGCTGCGCCGTCGTCGTCGTCTTGCATTGTCTCGGTTGAAAATCCAGAAATTACAAGCAATCGAGAGAAAACCCCGCCTCCTGTGCCATTTCCGGCTTGTGGAAAAAAAAAAAAAAAAAAAAATCATCCCCGGTAAACAGTAGGGCAGAGATTTAAAATTCAAGTAGTACCGCGAGACGAGTACAATTACCCATACCATCGGAATCTTTCGCGTGACTGCACGTTGCAGTATCGGGATGAAGTATCGCCAAAGTGTACGTATATATGCCGGTGCAGGGGGTGTAGGAGGCGAGAGACCGGAAACGGAATAGGCGATGAGCGAGTTTTGCGTCGAGCCGACGTAACGCAGTCTGCATAATTCACAGCCGGAGCCACCCCGGCTGCTGGCTGCCGCCGGAGTGCGAACCTCCCTTCCCAGCAGTTCCCTTTCAGAAGCCTCCGAGCTTTTCTCGCTCCGCGTAATGCGTCGCTCTCCTCTTCTTCTTCTTTGCTTCCTCTTTTCTTTTATTTTTTTTTTCTCCACACCGACTTCCGCTCTGGCTTCTTCTGCCTTTTTCGTGATGCTTAAAACTAGTGCAGGTCTCGAGGAATTCCCAATGCCACTCTTTTCTCTGGGAAATTTTCGTTACGACTGCTCGAGGCTTGACATTTTCGTGTATACGAATAATATACGAGTCACCGTATAGGGAAAATATTTTGGATACAGTAATTTCATGGCATGTTTAATTCTCGTTTGCGTGTATAAAGTTTCCGCTGCGATTTTCCTTTCAAAGTGACCCAGACAAAATCTGTTTGTATGGGATATATACAAGAGACAGGGAGAGAGCCATTTGCTAATGACTCATAGCTGTGACACCAAACGAGGGATTAAAAAAAAAAAAAAGGGAATCAGTTAAAAACGACGGGGAACGCGGCCTTTTGCTTTTGACGCGCGTAGCCGAGCACACATGCCGTGTACGTAGCTACAACCATTGCCCCGTCTCCCCCCCCCTTTTGCGATTGCAATTTGCACGCATAATTACGAAACCGATAGCAAATTCCCTTTGATCCTGCCGGGGCTGCTGTCGCACGGGTGTACCCATATAATAGAGTTCACAGAGAGAGCTCGCATACATAGTAACTATGATGTCCCATCTCTTTACCCTCGAATTACTTCCGACGATTTGATTAAATTAATGACATCTGCGAAGGAAGTGTGGATTATCATTTTCGACTAATTGAGACGCGCGAATGGAGAGGCTATCCGCTCGAGTCATTTACGTCTACAGAAAAGGAGTATCTCCATTGAACGGGTTGTACAATCCTGATGGAGGACGAAAACAAGACTTGTACTTACGTCCATCGGGTTGCGGTTGTCGACGATGAAACTGATGATGCAAGTCCGCACGATGTACAATCCTTTGGCAGAGGAAATAACGCGAGAGGATCCAGCGACACAAAGAGTACACCAACGAGCCGGAAAACATTTTTCGGCTGTGTGACGCTTTTATCTTTAGATAGATATATATTTTTTTCTCTCTCTTTCTCTTCATTGAAAATCTTCCCGGCTCGCTCGAAAATCCTCGTTTCCGAAGGCTTTTTTCCCCCCGATGCTGATGCGGCTGGAGAAAAGCTGCTTTTCGTGTCTACTATCGGCTTTATTTCTTTCATCCTTCGTTTTTCCGTATGCATTGATCTGCAGTTAGATTTTGAGCGACGATATATAACTATTTTTTTTTTCTTTTTCTTTTTCTTTTTTTTTTTTTTTCTACGTGATGCGTCATCCGCGCTTTTGAGAAATTCGGTAGACGCAAATGAACGCGACTCGACTGTGCTTTCCCTCGGCCGTTGTTATTTCCCGAATAGAACTGCTCGCAAAGCCCGCCTCTTCCTTTCTCTCTCTCCTTTGTAAACCAACAGGGCAAAATATTCGCAACTTTCGAAAGCCGCGCGAGGGATAAAGTACCTGCGTTTCGCTTGCGAAAACGGAGCGCGTCCTCTCTAGTTTCGACATTTCGGCTCTCTAATTATTATTTTCCACCTCCACCTCGTGCGTATGTACGCTTGTTCCGCGCTTTTTGTTTGTCCCGCATTCCAGCTCTTCGGCGTTACTTGGTTTCATGGGTGCGTGTTCCCCTCGTTTACACCGCCTTTTTCGAAATTTTCAACCCCCACCGGCTTTTGAAAAATGATTGGTGTCTAAATGTGAGAGATATGATGTTTCCGCGAGTTTAATTAAAATTATTATCACGGCCCACCGTTGTGCTACCTGTAGCGAAGTTTGGGCGAAACCATAGGGGAAAACAACAAAAATGCATCGCGCCACTGCCCTCGGACAACCAGTGCGCTGCGGCAGGGGATGCCGTGGGAGCGAGAAGATTCAATTTCGGCTAGGCTATCGGCAATGCGGTGCATAATACACGGAAGCGAGACAAGTACGTGGGTGGAAAACAAAAAGTGATGAAACCAAGTAAAAACAAAAAAAAAAAAAAAATCGGAACATGAAATTTTGGTTAAGACAGGAGAAGAGTTTGTGGCAACGATATTCGTTGTTTTTCCGTCAGCACACGTTTGGATTAATTGAATTTTTTCGCCCGTCCAAACATGGTTTTTTTTTTTTTTTTTTTTTCATTCTGTTTCAGATGGATACGAACAATTTGAAACAGCACCGGGCACGGGCTCTGTCTTTTTTTTTTTCTTTTTTTTTTTATGCTGCTTCGCGTCGAGATCAATCGGACTTGCTCGGCCGAGGCGATACCACACACGTGCTTCGGCATTTAATTGCAACGATCAGACCGCGTCGACGAAATCCTTTAAAATTAAACCGCGTCATGTCCGACGATTAAAACGGAATCAAATTTTGTTTTCCAGCACGTACGAGCGCTTAGTAGGTATACGTTGTCCCGTCGCGGGAAAATTGCAAATCGAGGCGTTGGGTTGGGCGGGCGGCGCCGCGTCAGCGGTTTATTTTAGTCGCGTCGACGCACGCTGCAACAAACGTTGTACAAACGCAAGCTCGCACGCACGACAGGGACAGGTGGGCATACGCAAACAGGCCTACACCATGCTTGCTTATGGGACACGACAATCAATCGATTTTCCATTATCCCCGGCCTGCAGCGACTCGCGAGTTGCTTATTCTGGACCCTCCGCTTGGCTGCCATAAATCATGAAAATCCCTATTCAAAGACGAGTAGCTTCTGCCGCCATTACCCGCGCCGCTGTATGTGTATACATAAACGCGATCGATCATCGAGTTAATCATCCGAATTCAGTCCCGCTGCAGCTGTCGCTGATGCTCGATCCCATTGTTGTTGTTGTTGCAAAGAGGAACGGGAGGAGGGAGAGCACGAATTTCGAATATAACCCAGGGTATACGGAAACTTGAAAATTTCACTTTACTCCACAAAGTATAGGCAAACTTCGACTCTTGCCTTTTTTCATATTACATTTCCATCATTTGTGTCACTCGTTAAAAAAAAAAAAAAATTGGTAATTAATTTATAAAATCACGGTGCAACTAATCAATCGAAACACCTCTGCTCTCGTGTTGCCCGGCCCGTCGTCGTTGTCAAGCCTCGATAGGAAATAATCAGTCGCCGGCTCGGGGTTTCGAAGGCTCTCAGTGGCCGATGATTTTCGGGTGTTTTGACGGTAATACCTACTGGTGATGTCACCATGTGTGGCAGTGTTTCGAGCGCCCAAGACTTCACCGCAACCTATTCGCGGCGGCGACGCCGATGATTTCGGCTGTTGGTTTATTACGGCCTACACTCGTCTCCTCTCCCCCGATGGCGTACATAATTTACGAGGGTTATATACGAGCCTGATCCTCTTACCATCTGACGCATAATGCGTGCGGGTACAGTGCGTCACTCGAATACATGTATACATGTATAGGAGGGGAAGGGGGGGGGGGGGAAGAGGAGTGCATGAGAAATTGCGATTGGGGCCTAATGCATGCGTGCAGCAGCCTCTATTCGTATATATATAGGTATATGTATACATATAATATCTAGAGCAAACACGGCAACGGCACTGCTAATGATTAACAATGCGCCGCGTACCTATATGTGTGTGCCTAAGATTTTACAGTGATGCTCGCTTTCGGCGGGGAACGCGCATGTATAGTAGTCGATGATGATTCCGCCACCACCGCGGCTGCTGTTGCTGATAGGCCGAGCGCAAATTTATTAGGTCTCTCGCGCTGATGCCTCCCCCCCGCGTATACGACGATGATCCATTAGCGGCTCTGTGTATACGGGATTAGCGCTGCTGCCGCTCCCGTCATTGTGCTCGTCGTTTCACCACACCGCGCGAGCGTAATCTTCGCCCATTCGCCCCTTTCTCTCTCTCTCCATCGCTGATGCGCAATACCAAACTACCGTTAGCACGAACAATGAAGGAAATATGAAAGGGAAAAACAAAACAAAAAATCAGCGATTATACGGCGAATCAATCAGGCGCGCCGCGGCTCTCGCATCGATTATAAATGTCATTAACGTTTCAGCATTTTCATCTGTCTGTATTTATATTGTATGTGCGTTCGAGGGATTACTATGTATAAACTATTTAAATGAGAGGTTTCCCAGTGTGTATAATAGGTGCTGACCATTAATTCGATTTTCTTCCCTTTTTTTTTTGTCCAATTAGTACACAATTATCGGGCCATTAATTATATTAGAGAACCTCCGTCCGCTGGCTGTACGTATAATGGTGAAATCCGATCGTCACCTCGGGGAGTTTGTCCATGAATATTTTCCGCGCTCCCCGGATCGTTAGCTGAATAATGGTACTTACAATTAGTCGCCGGAGATCTTGCAAAGATTTTGAAGAGAAGCGTCTCTCTCTCTCTCTCTCTCTCTCTCTCTCGTTTGAAAGAAAAAAGAAACGGGGGGATTTTCTTTCTTTTTGTTCTCGCTTTCGTCTTGGTTGCTGCACTTGCGCTATTAGGTAGGTACTGGAGAAAATTTCGCGACTTTTCTTTTCATTCTTTTTTTTTCGCTCGACTTTCGTTTTATTCTTAACAACCGGACTTTGAGTCGAGGTTGGAGGAAAAAGATTGTGCGCGAGAGAAGGAGGGGACGGATCGAGTTATGGAGAATACCCTCGTTTTACTTGTCTTTTTTTTCATTTTTCATACTCTTCGGTTGTCGTCATCCTATTATCAAGGGACAATCGGATCTGGTTGTTTCGATCGTCACGGTAATCGGATAATCGTTATCGTCGTCTGTGGCAGGTGCAGCATTGATTTCTCGCTCCAGTTTACAGAAGAGATGGCGATGAACAAATTCACAATGAATCTAGCTGAACACTAAATATCCTCCTTTCTGTATGTTTGGCAGAGCAAAAAACATTTCTAAAAAATCAAACGATTTCAAATATATTTACTAGCCATTTTTAAACCAAAAGTCCATCGGACTTTGTTTTGCTATACATAATATGATTTTGTTTTCTTTGTAATTAATAAAAAATTTTATAAATATTGGATGGATGAATTGTAATATATTTTATTATTCATGCATAAATGTACAAGTTTGTCTTTGAACAATTGGTACTCAAATCGTTATTATCATATTATCGACGACAAAAATATTCAAACCTTTTTATATCTCGGTGACACAGGTGATTTGTGATTAACAAAAATTTTGCAATAAAATTATTAAAGCGTTCCTTATTAACAAAGTTAACTGAATAAGAAAAATTTTTAATTTTATAAGCTTTTAGTAACTATTAAATTGTTTAACACTGAGAGATAAAAAAAGTTATAAATATTTTGTTATTAATTACGAGATTTCCATAGATTTCGATCTTTCAATCATGAGGTGGTCAATGAATTGCTTTTTAGCACAACCTTCGAGGAGTACCACTGCTCGTCTCAAAAATTTTAAATTCGTATTTACCGCCAGTGCTGCCAGACTAAGAATAGTTTCAGTATTACCCGGTAGACGTCTGACGGTAAAGTGGTCTCTGAACGCAAAACAAGTCGAACAGAGTATAAGTGAGACCTGCTTCCCCTTCATCGTTACTCTGGTTTCCCTTCATAACACGCATAAATCTTTCGCCTTTTACTAAAGATTTCCGTGGAGGGGAACACTTGATGAGTCTATAACCAATTTTTAGAGTGCTCGACGAAAGTCGGGCCGACAAATTTAATCAAACATAATTTACTGACCTGCACGAGTATCACTCCTACACTCGTGCGAAGTTGGCTTTACAGTCAACTTAATACGAGGGCTTGAATCAATTTTATAATGTAATATGATTAATTTATTATAGCAAGAACTTTCAAAATTCCAACGCCTGAAAGTTATGCCACATATTATATTAAGTTGAAATGATCATTAGATACTTTTTTCAAGATACGACGTTATCTGATTCGTGACTTTGAATTGTTGTATATATAGAAACGAATCTTTCGAGATCTTAAAATTTAAACATAAAATACAAGTAATTACAACAACCATGTGTTATCTACGTTTCGTATTCGAGTGACCGTGTGCCCCTTGAGTCAATATAATATTGTTCTTGGCCAATAGCCGGCTGCGTGTTGCATAATAGATACCGCAGAAATGCAAGAGCCTCGCTCCGGCGCATCTCGATTAGATGCAGGGCCGAGAAATCCCTGGCATGTACCACCTGCAATATTGCAACACGTCAGGCGCAACCTCGAGAGCACCTCCGCTTCCTATACTGGCCTGTGACGCCACATTGATATGCGCGCGAGGGTTCACAACACACGGCGAGAAACTCTCCGTACTTAGCCGATACTTGGGTACGAAGCAGGGTAGCGGAGATAAGCGTCCCTTCCGTAATATGCTCCTTCGAGATGAGAGCCGGCCCGTGCAGACGCTCGTGAATTTTAAGCCCCTACATAGGTATACACACGCTCCCCTATCCGTATCGCAGGGCTGCCGTACTACTGTGTCCGAGCGACAGCGATGCCTTTCACCTGTGCTTGGTTGTTTAACAGTCTTTTGTTGGATACCCCTGGGCTGATGTGTGCATGCATTTTGCGAATTTATAGAATTTTTAAGCATCAAAGTGCTTGAACCTATTGTTTGGTGCATATGTACACTTTATACAACAAAAATAAGATAACATTTTTTAAGAAAAAAAAAATTTTGTTTTCAGTTTACTAAACCAATTCACTTGGATCACCAAGTATAAATTCAGTAAAAGTGTTATTCTTCTGCTTTGTGGTATTCCACCGTCAATATTCACGGGCCCTTTGTGACTAAAACAGTACCATTATGTGAAACGCAATCCATCACGTTAGTGCAACTCGCATCGAGGTGTTTTTGCATTCGAAGCATCGAGCCAAAATAATAAAAAAATCTTTCTCAACCATACGCGATTTTTTTGTGCTGAAAGGTGGCGGAAAAAAAAAATTTCTCCACTGATTTTTGCGCAGTGGGCAAATCACATCGGTAGTCGTAAGTCATGCGATCTCAAAATTGAAGAACAAACGAACGCAATGACGATCGGACGGACGGACGGACACAGAAATGACGGGAGAGGGAACGATGGACAGACAGATAGACGAGCATCTGGACGGATACATGTACGAACGGTATACAGCCGCCGTACACACGCTCCTCCTCTATCTTTGCAGTCTAATTGGATTCCGGAGCTGATGTCTGTCTGTCTGTCTCGCACCGCCAAGAGTCATCGTGTACGAATCAACGAGCAAGTTGCCGGCAGCTCGAAAGCTCGCGTAAACATTTCTGCAGATATGTACACACGTGTGTTTCATTACGTACGTACATTGGCTTTTCCCTCGTCCTACGGGGAGAAGGTAAAAACAAAAAAATGGACGCCCACCAGCGATCGATCTCCGCGTACCGCAGAAAATCATGGCTCACCGAGAGCTATTCGACTTTGCCATTTCAATAAGTCAGAGAGCGTCTATCTGGAGCTCATTAGAGGGGGGGAGGTTCGGGAGCGAGCGAGCGAAATGGCTCGGGATGCGTGCCGCATACTCAATCCGGCGCTGACGACTGCCTCTGCGTGAGCGACCGGTCGCGATCGGATTGACAATCGCTCTCGCCGTGTTGCTGTCGCCCCGAATACGTGATCGCAGCCCCCACCGAAGGAGGCCAGCAGCAGATGTGCCCGGAATCCTTAAAATACGCTGGGATTCTCTCTCTCTCTCTCTCTACCAACTTTCCCTCCACCCCTCTACCGTCTTTATTTCGCCCTTTTTGACCCGAACCCCCCCCCCCCCGTGATGGGGCATACCGTATGTGTTATTACGATCTCCCCGTGCACGTACATGGGGAATCCGAGTTTCATGAACCTTTTTCCAGAAATATCCTCCCCATGATCGACTGTGTGGGAGCCGTGATTCCGTGTGTCCGGATGGATTGTTTTGGCGCCAGAGTGCTCGGCATTGTCGCGAAAAACCGATTGGATCCGATCAAAGAGCGCTCGAAATGCCATTAACGCCGAGTGCGCTCTTGAAAAATCCAAATCAACGCGATTCGCGTGTGCAAATGCACCTTCAGCGAAGGTTTTTTTTCCCTAACGCAGCAGTTCCGCCCTCGATTCAGGGAAATCCCATTATCACGGGAACGTGGACGTTTTAATTCGATTCCCGCGACGCCGGGGCGAAACGTGCATACGCGGACCCATCCCACATCGCCCCGTTGGGCGCAAACACTGGCATCGGACAGTATTCATTCACTTTTCGCGTGTTCCGACCACACTGGCACAAGCGGCCGCTTAACGACGCGCCCTTTCAATCTCCTCCTCGTCGTCCAACCCCATTACCACTTTGGCGTGAAAACGTGCAATTGAAAAAAAAAAGCAACGTTGCAGCAACTCGACTTTTCATTTCAAAGTTGAGCGAGGATTCCTCGCTTTTCGATAACGTAAAAGAGTTGGTCCGACATTCGGATCACATAACGAGTCCCGGGGCTAAAATGGCACTTTTTTGCAATTCCTAGGATCTATCGCCGAAATTACGGCTCCTAATTGCCGTCTCTTTTATCCGTAAGTGTTCGGGGCTTTCTTTTCTTTTCTCATTTTTCATTGCGCCTTCCTTATCGCCCGCGCAAATTATCCAAAGAAAGAGCGCCGAGGGGAGGAGATTAAAAAAAAAAAATGGCCCTTTTCGAGGGGGCTTTTGCGCGTATTTTAGCACAGCCCGACATAACCAATGTCGGCGAGCCGAGAGCCCGCTTTTTGTATACCCTCCGTTCGAATCGTAAAAGCGACTCGGGAGAGGGAACTTCTCGCACTGAATCAAATCCGCAATCGGCGGTGAATATAATAGCTTTCACGGGAACACTCCACTCCGCGGCTGAAAGAACTGCGGCTCCCTTTTACTCCTCTTTATTTTATTATATTTCCACGCGCGCGTTAATGACAAGCTCTGGCGTTCCACGCGCGCGCCGAGGGCCTTTTATTCCCATAAATGCATTGCAAACGAGGCTATTTATCATTTTTTTTTTCTTTTGCATCTACACCGAAAAGTAACCGAATGACATCCAACGTCAATGTGCATGCAAATGACGCTTAGTTGCTGTGTGTATCACGTTCGGTGGGTGTACGACCGCTCGCTCGAAATACTTGCAATTTGAATGGTTTTCAATGGCCAAAGACTCTCCGAAGCGTAAAACGTGTTTCGAAGTAACGACGGCCATGCCCCCCCCCCCTCTGCTCTATGGGTAAATGTAAAATTTTTCTTCCCCGTTTACCAAACACCGCTACAATAATATACCGTGTGCTTGTGAAAAAGTAGACGTTTTTTTTCTGGGGCGTAGGTCGACGACGCGCGCGACTGGCGCCAAGCCCATTGACGTCAAGCGGCGCGTGAAATGTCCACCGTTGGAACACGCGGAGAAGCGGCCGGGAAGGAACAAGTGCGGCCTGCACAAACAGTGGCCACAGTAAGAAGCACCCCAGAGCTCTCTGTGCTCCCTTTGGAGTCCCCGTGCAGTAACGTCCGCCCTAGCAAGCAAGGGGAAATTAAGCCGACACGCGGAGTTTACTCGGCGGCCCTTCCTCCTCCGGACGTCACCAGCCAGGGAGAGTACACGAGGAGGCCACGGGCTCTTTGAGGGGTCGTATGTGTGTTTGCTCAGGAGGGAGGTACATAGGCTCCCAAGAGAAGCGAGATCTCGCGGCATCGATCCGGACGCGATATAATGATTGCCGCCGAGGGTTCGCGCGTCGGCGCGATTTACATGCTGGGGGGCATCGCGCTGCCATTCGTTACCTTCTCCGGGAGCTAGACAAAATGGGGCAGGATTAGATAGGATCTGCGAGAGAGAAATGGCTCCGTAAAGAAGCGTCTAATTTAATACACGCCCGGGCACACACGATCGCTCGATAAAACATGCTTGCAAGACTCCCCCACAAGCTAGATAAGTCGACGTGTACCCTATATTATACCTACAGTCTCGCTGCTGCGGGACGCTTCTTTTTTATCCATGTATTATTCTTATTTCTCGCTGATGTGGGTATTTATACTATAATAATGTTAGTACAGCGATATAAGATTATGAGCGCTGCGCGAGAGTCTATAATTACCAAGTATATCGATTCTTCATGCTCGTGAGTATTTATAAACCATCCCGGAGAGTCAAGACATAAATGATGCGCGAGAGGTTGCCGGATTTAAACTCCAAACGAGATGTTGTTGGAAGGTGCATAACGATAATTTGATAACGCTATTTTCTTACCTGTATCCATTTGAAGCAGATTTCGTATCTTAAAATAATTTTAGGTATCGCATATACGATGAATTTACGAAAAAAGAACTTTTTTATGCTATAGGTAAGACCTCCGCATTTTTTTGTGTAACTTTGAAGCTGTGAATACCCCTAGGACTATTTCATACTCACAATCTTCGAGTTCAAAGTGACCATGAAAATTAAAATTAAAATTAACAGTTCGTATTAAGCGCTAAAAGAAGCAAGTAAGCGTCACGAACATTTGAAGATTGTAAGCACTAAATTGTGGTTTCTATGATGCGCGGCACAAAAACCGACTCGAGCTTGAAATCGAGAAGAGGAAGATCCTTTGGAGGCCTCGTCCCGAAAGAAAAGAGTTTCCGTAATAAACGATGCGAAGAAGGAGGGGGAGGAGGAGCAGTAAGAGGCGAGAACGATAAATTTATTTGCCGGGCGAAATTACCGCCATCAATTACAAAGCCTGGCCCGAACAGATAATGTTCTCAAATCCTCGTGGTGCCAACTTTCATCGTACGTCACGGCCTCTCCGGGCGAACGATGGTATATACGACTGTACTCTTGTGTATAGGTGTGCGCCTCTGGACAGCGGGGCTTTCCCCGACCTTGAATTCATTGGGCGTCCCGTCGAGGCTCTCGATTCTAATAATGTAGGGAGCAGCAGGCCACCTTCCTCGCCTTTACCCATACTCATACGCCCCCTCCCCTTTTTTTTCTCCGAGTTTTGAGGCAAAAGTCGAGAATTTTCACCTTAAAGAATCGCCCCTACGCGATATATTGAATTTTTACTTTGGATGCTGACTCGGAATATAAATGGCGCAAGTTCCATCGCCCTCGTCCAACTTTTTTGGAATTTATACATTTTGTCGAGTAGGGGGTGACGAAGCGTCTCTTTCAGCCGACAATCAAGTTTTATTTTTAATTTTTATAATAGTTTCATCAGTATTAAATTATTTATATGAATTTGTCGGCAAAGAATTGACGAAGTTCTGAAAATATTCACGTTATCAGCATCATGTTTGAAGTTTTTATTTCGTTTGAATTATGAATACGTATATTTTTAAACACCGTTTTCGAGATAATTTTACTGCAAAGTGCGAGTAAGACGAGCGTTTAAGTATCGGGAAGAACCGACCGCCTCGGAAAATTCGGTAACTCGTCAAACAGAGCAACAGGTGGTATAGATAATGCGTAGTGTTCTTCAGCTCCTTTTCCTTTCTCGGAGAGACGAGAAGGTGCTTGACCTACTTAATGCTGCTAAACGAATCAAGTAAATCCACATGGTATGAGGTATTTTTTTTTACGTACCCTCCTCCTTGAAATAAAAATTCAATAAAGAAATTGACGTTTCACGCATAAAATTTTACAAAAACAATTGTGAGTTCTTTTACCCAATTTTTCCATTTACTTCATAAAATTTTCATAAACTACGGCATCATGATTTAGTTAAATATTTACATCAACGCCGATGTACTGCTACAAGGAGAATCATAAATAGTACCCTCTTGTGGGTGAATAAAGTCGAGTTAAAAATAAAAAGGAAACAAGTAGTACTTACCGGTAGCTGTACAGGTAAGAGATAATTATACGTAAAATACGCGCTAACTAATTCAACCCTTTCTTCCCATGGTGTCCGTCACATCAGTACAAAAGGGAAAAACGAAAGAATGAAGGTAACTCGCGCGAAAAAAACAGGCGCGCAAAAAAAAAAAAAAACTGGCAGCGACGTACGTATACCCCGTATTATATATATACGCTCGCTCGCATTAACTCGCGAGTTTTTTTCACACCATCCGCGTGCGCGTGCCGTAGGCAGTTAATCGGGATTACGCTCGAAAAATTTCCTTCGCCCATCAGCCCATAATGAACTTGACACTTTTCTTTTTTTTTCTGCCAGCCATTCTTTCACCTTTGCTCGTTTCCACTCGTCGTAACAAATATTTTTCATCCCAGCTGCCAGGGCTCCTCCGAGTCGAGTTTTAATGAAGCATTGAAACTTTTTCATTTCGCCCAAGAATAAGACGTCACCATCTACGAAAAACTGTCTCCGCCTGCTGATGCTCACTTCTTATCTCTCGTCCTCTCCGCGCCTCTAGCCTTGCCTTTGTTCGGCTCGCGGACTTGGATGAGCCGCTAAAGTTTTCATTCAACGTCCGTCCCCAAACTGTATATCATGCGCACACAAGCACACACTCCTACCACCATTACAATTCATTATACGGAGTGGACAAAGACTCTCTCGAGTTAATTTTTTTCTTTTCTTTCATCTTAAGTATAAAATTAACGTTTTGGATAATAACCACGTTATAAAATGTACCGGTCATTTCCACCGCTTCGAGAGGGGCTGTGCCACCGAAATTAAATCCCACTCTACTCCTGCGTTACTTTAGAATTTAAAACTCGTCTCCTTCCTCTTGCTTTTTTATTAATCCATTTAGAGATACTTCTCTTGTTTCTCTGCGATTAAACGAAAGAAAAAGAAATTTTGCAGAAATTGCAGGCAGTGTAGTCGTCCCATAACTGCAGCCCCTTAATATATTCTCGGGCAAGTTTTGCAATTCCAGTTGTTGTTTGAACATTATACCTCCGTACCCCTGAATCTTACAGATCATTACGGATCCGATGGAGTAATGAATAAAGCGAGTATTAAAAGGAATGGCAATACTTTACGAATAAATGGGGTATAAAATCCATGATTTACGCTCGAGAGTGTTCAAGTTTAATTGAAAAAGTTGATGGTGCATACACCGTCATCCTTCCCCCCCCCCCACTATATATGCAGAGGACATTAGTAGTTGAAAACTTGACGCAGAAACGGATATAACAATAATTACACGGCGCCCAAAGGGGCCTTCATTAGGGGTTGGAGGGGTGGTAGTCGGCTTATTAAGCGAATGGCCAATCCAATTAATCCAGAGGGTGCATTATCACTTTTGCGCCCGTCCACTTTCTTACACTCAATTTCTCTCTCGCTTTGGCGCGCGTCTCTCTCAATTCAGTTTTCCGCTGCGGTGCGGCTTGCGATTACGGAGCAGCCATGAGGGGAACGGTCGAGGGGCTCGCGCGCACGGGATTGCACTCTCGGACCGAACATTCTGCAGCCTCTCCGGCGCAAGTTTGCCGTAAGTGCGACCACGAGCGGAGAGAACGAGTCGGACTCTCTCTCTCTCTCTTCGCCACCTTGCAACGGTATAGCAGCGCACCCACTCCTTCCCCTCGAACTCGAGATTTCCGCTTATATACGTATAGTTTGTACCCGGGGCTTACGCGCGAGCGCAAAGTGGTCGGCGATTCCGACGGACGCGACCACCGCGGCTTCCGGTTTCTCTATTATCTCCCTCTCTGTACGAAATTCCCTTTGTCAGCCGGCAGTGGCTATTATTTGGAGGAACTGCTGCGTGGGGGGTGGGGAGTGGCTTAATGTCCTCAAAAACGCTGGGACTTATGGAGACCGGCCGGGGGATTAATAAATTTTCGAGGACTCTCGCTTAATTTTCTAATTTATGGAATCGTCCTGGCGGACATTTATGGCCCCTGCCGGCCAACTCCTGTTTAACTATTTAATGCAGAGTAATCGTGCCATTCGCTCGGACGTGTATGCGTTACGAGCGCACAACAGCTGGCCCGAATTTCACTAGGAGTATTTAAATAAGTTTCAATTAGTTGTCACTTTGGAGCTC
The DNA here is from genome assembly GCF_000648655.2 of Copidosoma floridanum. Next base: position 2,843,165 of record NW_019379589.1, read on the forward strand.
CCCCCCCACCCCATTCCCAAAAAGTGGTGGGGCGGTACCTGTGAGAAAAAATGATTTAGCGCGTCACGCGTTGCCGAGCTCCTTGTGTGTATATGTACACGGCATATAATTACACGGTTGAGAAAAAGTTTAGCAATCTTGACGGTAAGTTTCGGTCATTCTTCTCCAATTTAACTTTTCGAGGAGGAGGAAGTTAGCAATCGCTGGAATACTTCCTCGGAAGGGAGGAGTAACTTTAGCGATTTCCGAATGCTGGAAGCACTAGTGGTAGTAGGTACGTGAAAAAGAGAAGAAAGAGACTCCGGAAGGGGATGAAAAGGCGAGGAAGAAGAAGAGAAAAAAAAAAAAGTTTCACCCGGAAGGAGGACCCTGCAGTCGACGTCGTAGCTTCTCGAAGTATCGCATTACTGTTAAGGAGCTTTTCGTCCCTTGTGCCGGGAAAAACGAGCACAGAGACGAAATTACGACTGTAAAGAATAGGCCAAGAGTCAAAAGGAGATTAACACTTGCACGTTGAGAAAGAGAGAAGTAGTTGGTATCAGAGGAAGGAAAATATCTCCAAAACGTCTTCGACTTTTTTCCTCCATTAATTAAATTTATTTCTAATTAACTAAAGTGGAGGATACGCACAATGGGTGTATATATTATGTGCCCGAAATACGAAAAAAAAAAAAAGAAAAGAAAAGAAAAATTCGGAAAAAAAGAGTAATACACACCGTGGGCAGTAATATACACCCTCTCGAGCCAGAAAACCATAGCGGATTAAAAGTTACGGAACGCCGCGTAGCTTCGGCTGGCCGTATAATTGCATTGCAAATCCCAAGGCGGGGGCCGGCGCATCGATTAATTCGTAATTGGAACTGTTTCTCCTTCCGGGCTCGCGTTGCGTGGCTCCGCGCTATTCCAGTCCCCTGCACTGCGCCCTCCACGGAAATTTAGAGATGCCACCGCACGAACGTATGCGGCTCGATTGTTGCAGCGGATATGGTGTGGAGCTTTCGGCGATTATTTTCATTATTTATAAACCGGTTGACCTCCCATGTGGAGCTAGGATTAAAAACGGCCCCCTTTTTTGCTCCCTTCGTATCAAACTCACGAGCAGCTCCTGCTTCGGACGCAGCTAGAATAATTTTTCTTTTCTTTATTTTATCGCGCCCTTCGCAGTAAAAGTCACCGGCGCGTGCCTATATATGTATATTTTCCTTTCTTCCCTCGGTTTTCCTCGCAAGGCAGAAGTGATATCATTTTTCAGGGCACTTTGCAAAAAGAAAAGCCCAGACTCGGATTATATAGGTTTTATGCTCGTTGACTTTATACATATTAAGCTCTCCTCTATGGATTTTTATCCCCTTCTGGCAGGAGTTGTGCCATAAATTGCCGCGCCGTCCTAAATCATCGTACAGTCATCTTGTGCAGCAGCCGTAGACTTGAAAGTGATACTTTGGAAGAAATTATTGCACGTTACGGAAGAGCCGTAACTTTACTCGGCTCGTACTTTTAATACAAATGTGCTCACGTACATTATGTAGTAGTCGGTGGATGTCGTTAGTATTTAAATTGTAAGGGATAAAAAAAAAAAAAGTAACGAGCTCGAGCGAGCCAAGCGTAGTTTTTAATCGACGAGAGTAACCAAGCGTAAGAGACAGTTAGTTTTGTCAATGAGCAAAAATATCGACAGCCAAGCGGATAGGTAAGGGAGCCATTCGGTCGGAATTTGCCTATATCGTGTAGTCACTCGCTCGGAAGAGGGAATCGCGGCTCGCGTTGCAGTCGCCGTTATTATTCCGAGTCTCCCTCGCCGTTCTAGCTTCTTCGAGACGCTCCACTTGCCTTCCCTCTTTGTCTTCTCGACACAATGCACAAATATATACATCTCTCGAATGCTCAGAAATATCAATTATATCGCGCTCGAGCATTGCGAAATGAAACTTGGCGCCTATTGACTGCTGCAAAGAGGAGGAAGGGAGACAGCCAGACGGGCAAAGACAGAGGGGGGGGGGCCACAAGTGGTATTATTATCGAGTGGTCTCGACTTTTATACCAATCTACGCGCCACACGATATCACTGATGCACTTATGGGCTCTTCTCATGCGTTGCTTATTGTCTTTTTTTTTTTTTAATTAAGGAGCGCCGTCGCCCGCGAGCTGCGAGGGCCAACACATATATAATGTCATTTGCAATTTGTCATGTATGAATTAAAAAAAAAAAAAAAATGTAGCTATATACCCATGTAATTACAAGGAAATTTTTACGTTTGCGTCGACAGGTCGTACACGGTGTTCACATCGAGCCAGCCCACGTGGTGAAGAAACGCAGCATCAACCAGCCGCTCCGGATACTCCTCTACTACGATCACAGCGTCTACAGGTTAGTATTGATTTTTTTTTTTTTTTTTTTTTTACTCATCCTACCGATAAGTCGTGTAATTCCGTAATTCAACAGTAGGCACCTTAGTTTGGTAGTAGAGATATCTTGGTCCGCATAAGCCAAGCTGTAAAAAAAATAAATTCAAAGTCCACTAGCTGGCCTGTGGGACCAATAAAATCCTCTCGCGTAAAAAGTAACGAAAGCTCCCTAGCATCGCGGTAAAAAGGAAAATCCGGGCGAACGAGGAATCGAGTATAGCCGCAAGGCCGTAGGTAGGTACAACCGGACTCGCTGACTCGGCTCGTACGCCCCTGCCGAGCTGGAGCAGCTGCGTGTTTTGTGCTGAGGCGACAACTCGTAGTAGTGCGTTTCGACCCCTCTTCCCTGGCCTGGCATCAGCTTACCCCCTCGGGTTGATCGACGCCGTTCGCGGATTTGCTCTCCCCCCCCCTATTTTTTCCCTCATCCTCTCTGTTCGAATGATAGAGTCGCTGTCGTGACAGAACTGAGGACACTCCTTTTTTTTTTTTTTTTTTTTAAGCGCCAGCTTCGCACCTGAAACTGTAGCATTGGTGCTCCAAGCGAACGGATCCCCGGATGATCCATTGACACATTTTTCTTCCAAATGTACGTAATTATGTTGAGAATTAAATACCTCCAAGAATTTGCAGCTTAAGGATTTTTTTACAATCTCGTGGGCTTAAATTTACTTGTTATTTTTTTTTTTTTTTTTTTGCAAAATTTCGAAACGAATCATTTGTACACGACACAATAGACTTTTGCAGCGACTGACATAATCGTAACCCGTTTACCTAACCCGATACCGTGGCAGAGCTTCATTTGGCATCCAGCGCGAAAAAAAGAAAGATCCGGGGGTGGGGAGGGGGCGCTAATAACTCAGCATCCAGCTATTTATGAACCTCGACAATTTATGGCCAAGGTAACCGGGCCAAGCGCTTTTTTGTCTTCTCTCCCTTCCTGCTCTCCTCCCGTGCGCTCTTTTTGCCGCTTGACAAATCACCGGACAATTCCTCCAATTTGTAATGACTTCGCTGAAGTACCTCGGCGCTTAGCACCGACTGGTACTGGGTACGTGCGCCAGTCGCAATAAAAACTATTAGCTCGGGGTTGATTTACTTACTTGCCACTATCGCCTCTTCACTCAAATTTTTTATCATACAAAGATAAATGGACCTTATATTTCCTTCAGTAAACAATTTCTTGATCAACTACAAGTTTTGATTATTACAGCGCCAAGCAATTTGCGTGACCCAGTCATTGAAATTAAATGAAGTACAATAAACATATAACAGGGTATCACCTTTACACCCACACTGGGAGGATACGAAAGGTATATTTTGGTTTTTATTTGTTGATGTCGTCTTCCTCTGTCATTATAGCTATACGATACCTGCATGATAACGCAACGTAACTTTTTCTTTAATTATCACGCGCGCGTACCATACTCCTTACCCATAAAATTTTTGCATTGTTTCTTTAATGAGTGTAATTTTAGCCGATGGTTAATGCACTTAACAACAAAACAGCCAGTAATTGAGGAGTGATAAATGGCATCGATAAACGACGCGTAAAGTGTATTTTGTGTAAATATTTCTCATTCCCGCTCATACTTTGTGAAAATAAATGATTACGCACATCATTTCGTCATATTATATTCCACGCAGAAATATTTAATTAACGGCACCGTGTAACGAGAACGTATACAGTTGCACGATGCTGGTGCACGTGTTTTTTTTTTTTTTTTTTTTTTTTTCAGCACAATGTGTGTATATGTGCTGATGTTCCATCATGCATGAAAAATAACGAGTAACCACGCACGGCTCTCAATTATACACACTGCGAAATTTTCGCAAGCGACGGGGCCGGTTTATTATTATATACCTTGCGCCTAACTGGTTCATTATATTGCAATGCACAAACGTCGCTCCTCTTCTTTCGATTTGATATTTTCCAGCGCGGTAACTATTCACAAAGTCATAAAGTTTTCCCGGTGTTGATTATACTATTTTTTTCCCAAATCGAAGCACAAAATTTAATAAACCCATTGAATTATAAGTACGAAACGAGTTGCCGTACGTACGCAAAGTGCTTCGCCAAAAGACTTTTTATCGTGTCGTACATTTACTCCCAGAGCGAATCCTCTCGTGTCGAGCACACACTTTTAATTAAATCTCGCTAAATACCTGCAAGCCTATACGGTACGAGCACATCTTGAAAATCCTCCATTGCACCGTCCGGCCTCTCCGCTCTTTTGGAAACTCCGCAGTCAGAGCCTCGCTTCCGTATATGCAGGTATATGGCAGCAGCGGCGGAATAAGAGGGCATTATGTGCACACTGCATGTACAAATATATATATATATATAT
>NW_019379589.1:2852715-2878615 GCF_000648655.2 Copidosoma floridanum
ATATATATACACGCGCGAGCGCAGTTGGAAAGTTTGATCGCGGCTTAATATCTTATTCAACTACCTAGTTGGCGGCTAATGCAGAGCCCCGGTAGTTGTACCTAACGAGAAAATTCATCGCACGTTTTGAAAAGCAGAACTTGTTACGAGCAGTTTTCGCGGCCTGGCTCGCACCTGTCCCCCGGGAGGAGTCGGTGGCTTTGAGTTCGTTAACTGCGCCATACCTATACCGCCCTCCCCTTTCCTCGCGAAAAATGAGCTGATGGGAATCCGATAAGTTTTACAATTTTCCTCCTCCTTCGGCCGCCGCGGCTTCTCTCTTTCCTCCCGGACTGGATTGAAAGGGTGAGAGACGAGGAAAATGGAGCCAAGATTGATGAAGAGGCATTAAAAAAAATGAGGCCTGGAAGAAGTGGGTCGTAAATCACTTTTGACCGATGCGCCGGACGTGTCGGCGCGATTCTCGTTGCGTTTTCATTGCTCCCTCCCTTTTACTCGCTTCAATCATCATTCGGTATTTCACACGGGTCCATGAATACTTGACTGTCTATACCTATACATGCACTTTTGGAATTTGTCAAACTGTGATGATAAAATAGTAATTATGGAAAAATTTTACGAGTTGGAGGTGATCGGCCAAAGTAAGTACAACAACGATAACTTGGGAATGTACTCGTAAAAGTCCCGTGAAAATCAAGTATTTCGCGAAGTTGAATCCGCAACAGCTAGCCGCACGCAGTACAGTCTGTATCACGCCAAGTGTATACGTAGGAGGAGGTCGCGGTTGCGGGAAGCGCTCCTGCTCCTCCTCCTCTTTCCAAAAGCCGCGGCAGCCACAGCAAACCTCCTAGCGGCAGTACATTAGCGCGAGTTCGTCAGCCCATGGCTGCGTATATCTGTATACATGTGTGTGTGTGTGTGTGTGTGTGTGTGTGTGTGTGTGTGTGTGTGTGAGCATAAATACAACGGAGCGTGGCTCGGGCCATTGGCCAACCCGGACGAGTAGACTCGGCTGCAGCTATTGCTTTATTAATGGTAATCTCGCGGATTTAGCGCGACAAAGATTCACGAAATTTTACTGGGATGCCGCGTTTTTAAACATTCATGCGTGTGCCGGTGCCATCCCTTCCCTCTCTCATCTTTAGGTATACATAATCCCTGCAAATGGAGGTTTGTTGCGGAGACGCGAGAGCACACGCCGACCACTGAATTTTTCAAGCAGGCAATCGCACTTATGAGAACGGAAGTTCAACCATACTGAGGTACACTTGTATTTTTGAAGGAAAAGCGAGGAGTATTCATGTTTATGCATCTCCAGTCCTCCGCGCGAGCGACAGTGAAAAATGTGTACTTTCCATCCTCGGAAACACGACTCGATGGCGTCATTTTTTTTTTTTAAGAGATTTACATTTTTGTTTGCGGTGCTTACGTTTCGAGCATTATCTCGACCCGATTCGGCCAACAGTGATTTATTTATTTTTTATTTCCCGGGCCATTTAAAATCTATTTGACGGACGTACAAAGAACGACGGCGCATCAGTACAGCTAATCACTTGGTTTTAAAATCGAAAACGGAATGCAATGGTCGCGGGGTGTTTCAGCCTAATTCGACGGGCGGCTCTCGGGGAAGGGGGAAAACACGGTCGGACCGCATATTAACGTCGCGTAAATTGTCCGGAAGTGCGGGCGACGCACCTGGCTGCAACACGGCTCGTATACAGCAGCCGCGACGCGCCATTTATCAGCCCCGCTGCAGCCGGCCGAGACGAACACGGCGCGCTGCACCGCGAACACCTCGTAATTCACGGTTAAGTCGAAGCTCTCCGCGCCCCCCCTCCCCCTCCGCTGCCAATAGTAATTAGTACGCTGTCTGCCGCTGTTTGTTGCGCTTCCCTACACATTTTATTACGCGCCGCGCCCCGGATTACCGCTGTCCTTTTTTTTCCCCCGCCAAATGGCAAACTAATGGCTACGTCATTTTTTTTTTTCATTTTTCATCATGTTCCCGTCGATCTTGGCTTCGGGGCGAAAAAAACACTCCCACGCGGTGGAGGCGAAAGGTACCATAAGCTTCGCTTTGGTTGCCGTAAGTGGAGGTGTGCTTGAATAATCGGCTCCGCGACCCGATAAGACCTTAATTCGCTCGAATCTGTGATAAATAAATTACGGGAAAGTGGGTGGGGGGTAAGGGATTACTTTGCAAATAAAAGTGGCGCTCCGGCGGAAGATAACCCCTCCTCCTGTTCCTCCGCCGAGCCTTGCGCTGCAGCATCAATTAACGCCGTTAATGAAGACGAACGAGGCTCCGCTCGGCTTTCCTGTACACGTACACCCTGCGCATCGCTGAATCAATTATACGTGGTGCGCGAGTCGGTCGATACATACCCCCCCTTCCTGCGAACCACCTGCGCCATTTCCTCTCGTTTCGAGGGCATTCATTCTTCTTTGCCCCCCCCCCCACCACCTTACTGCTCTCGAACAATATCGTGTGCCGCCAGCCGCCGCTGCTGAGTTACCGAGAAAATTTACGCTGCCGGGGTAAGTTGGGCGACTATTAGTAGTGCACGCGGCCAAAAGGGTGGGGATTTTTTTTCAAGACGTTAATTAAGCCCCTCCCCACCCCCCGTCTGTACCCATACCCCGTGGTAATTGAGTTGGCTGCTGGAGAAGCTGTTTTCACTCGTTTGATCCTGTGCACCGTGTCCCCGATTGCGGAAAACGAATTTCTTACGGGACGATCGGGAAATCGGGGACGAACCGCTGTATCTTTTGATTCGCCACTGCTGGAGTTTGTTTGTTTGTCTTTCGTGGAAAAGTAAAAAAAAAAAAAAAAAAAAAAAGCTTCCAGCCGCGCGAAAGTGTACGCTATTAGATATAGGAAATCGGCGGAAAAACATGAAAAGAAAAGGTGAGAGGGTCAACGCAAACGCGACGCTTGTGTTTCGCTCAAAGCTTTCTCTCGTTAAACCGCCTGCGCGAAGCGAGGAAGCGATTGAAAAGGTCGGCCTCGCTCCCACTGCTAATGGTTCATTTTGGAATTTGCTTGCGAGCGAACATAAAAAAGAGGGGGTGGATGTTGAGCACGGCCCGAAAGGGGACAAAACGAGATTCAAATAGCGCGTCGCGCGTTGACGAGCTGCAAGGATTTTTACACACGGAGCTCGGGCTGTACTGTTCTTGTTAAGTTTTTGTCCCTCTGAAAGGGATTATTCGCCGTAATCCTTTCGATTAACTCGCGGGAAAAACAAGAGATTGAAAAAGCTTTGCAATTGAATTTTCGATTCTCGTCAACGAAAGTAGTACTTACCAATGAGTGCAATCGCTCTGTAATCATAAAACCGAAACGCAATCTCTCTTCCATCAGTTGTCATCCCTGTTTTTATTTAAATTAATATCTACTTTGACGCGCGATCATGGAAGCATTTCACTAGTGCATTTTTTTTTATCCGATGTGACAAATGCAAACTTGATGAAGTAAAATTAAATGGAGTAACTTGTTTTGCGATGAAAACGTATGCGAAATGCACCAGAGTTAATTTTAAAAGCTTAAAAACAAACGTTTTAAGTACTCGTGTATTGTTCCTACGTGTCGTTAAATAAATAAAAAAAAAAGGAGTGTCCTGCGCGTAATTGTAAAAATATCCATTTTATATTCGAGTACACAGTTTGTTTTTATGTGTACTTAAGAGCACGTGTATAGGCCATGAATATAGAGTAATCCAGTGCCTAAATAAAAAATAACGATGAATATGATAATGGGGAGAAACGCGAATTTAAAAGGTTTACAGTGTCGTGTTGTTTAAAGTGAGCCGAGAGCTCATTCCAAGTAAAATTCAATTTCTGCTTTTAATTATGCTGGATTACTCAAAGTGTTCATTTGCGCCGATCCCATTTTCGATAATTAAAATAAAAATGAATCTTTATGTTGGCTATCAGAGTGGGGTGCACGAAAAGTTCTCATAAAGTAATATATACGAATTTATTTCATATACCGATACAATGGTATTAATATTGCTTTCGTCGATTTCATCGAAGCTGATATTTGATAAAAACTTTATTTTAATAAGAAACCCATGCCTAGTAGGAGAGTTTCAAACAAGTATTAAAAATAAAAAAAATTAAAAAACAGATTCCACTTACTCAACCTTTGTATAGTAAATTAGTGTAATCACGTCTCCGGTAAACGTCATTATAAAAAATGATTCGATGTAAGAACTAACTTAACGTGTACGGTAATCCTCTTGGAGTGCACACCTTTTTTTTAGAACCAAAGACGTGGAAGGTACTAGAACATGCATAGAATTTTATAGCAAGTCGCCAAAAGAAGAACGGCACACGGCACAATGTGATGGGAGAAATCTATTTTTGAGACTAGCTTTTTTTTTAAACAGTATTATCCCTCCTGAGATGGAGAAATATCGTCCGCACAAGGTATTCTAGTGAACAAACGCGATAGGTCATACATCAATTTCAATGTGAGCGTCGAAAAGGATCAAAGAACTTTTTGGGGAATCAAACGTCATCTCTCTTGACTGAAAAATATTTTTAAAAAAAGGAAACACCACCACAACTACCAAAACAGCTTTGCAGACAAATTCGAAGAGCTCAGCGATCAATCCTTAAAAGTCTCGTCCGGCACTGCAATTTTTGCTGCACGTAAAAAAAAAAAAAAAAAAAAAAAAAAATCGGGTGACAAGAGAGCAGCAGAGGCAGCCGGGAAAAAATGACCGGCCGGAAATTCGGCAGCTTCCGCACAATGGACACATCCCTCGCCATCGATCGTCCGCGGCTTGTCTAACGCAACGGCGATGAAGCAGCAAGGAGCAACAGGTGTATACATATAGATACGCGTAGTGTCCTTTTGCTCGTTCTTTTCTCTCGTGGGAAACGAAGATACTAATGGGACGATAGGAAAAATTTCATCGTATTCCTAAGACCGTAGAGAATCAGGAAAAAAAAAATTGTGTACATTGTGTGAAAAAGCTTAATTTTTTACATAATGTAAAGGTTTAACCCGTCGTTCTTTTGACTCAAATAACCTGGATCAATATAGGGGAAGGTACATAATATTCTCAAGTGAATTGTTGTTTTATCATAAAGATTATTGAACTTTTATTGAAATATATTTTTTTTCATTTTTTAATTGATCACTTTCTTAAGACATATTCTTCCGAATGCAAGTAATATATCAATTCGACGAAAGCAAGCGGTATCATAAGATTCACTTTGTATTGAATAGCGATGATAAACAGGTTCCATGGTTGAGTACCATTTGGATAATCATACGTGTGCCAAGTAATGTCAATAAGACTGAAATGTATGAATGGGCACGTGGTATGGGTCATGTATATGGGCAGGTCAACGGCTTACCAAATAAATATCGAACCTGTATGCATAAATCCCCACAAACCGCTACCACCTTTCGAACAAACGATGCTCGCGCAAACAGGGGCACACGCGGAAGGGGTAGAAACGAGAAACAAAACCGAGCCGACAGCCACGAAATCCCATCTCCCCGTACAAGCTCGTCCGTCTCCCATCCGCTGCGATAATATCGCCGAGCCAACGGTACGCATCATATACATACACGAGATACATACACCACCTATACACGGCAAGCGATCCGGCGGACGGACGAGCGCCAAATACAATTTCCTCCGCTCGGCCTTATTGTTTATGTCAACGGGGCACAACAGGCGCGATAACAGTTTCCGCCTTGACGCTCCTGCCAGCAGCTCCGGCGATAATGATGCCCGCCCACACGGTTCGCAGCTCGTTCCAACCCCCCTCCCCAGGCCCTTCGCATGTATACACCTAGGCACTGCTTACACGCGCGTACGACCGCACTGGCCCCTCATTAGCCTGCCTCCCCTCGCTGCGCGCAAATCCCCGCGCAGCACAGGCCTCCTCTTCCGGCGAACGCGCCTATACATTGGAAAATCCTCGGTCTGCCTGTACTCGGCTGTTACTACTTATCCGTTTCTCCGTGTGAGGTGATTTCTAGGCCCGGGCGCGCCATCCCACTACGACGACCCTTCGGGAGCCCTTCCTAAATCACGCCGCGGCGCACCAGACAAGTCCAAAATCCCGGGTACGGAGGAGGTGGGTGTAGGTGGCAAGGATGAGTGCATGGCCTGACGTCACGGGAGAGGCCGGGCTGACGGACGGAGATTAAGATTCATTTATGACGCGCGTTGGTCGAGGGGGTTGTTGGTTTGGCAGAGTCAGCTGGACGAGTCGGTGCGACCTTGATTTACAGTGGCCAAGGAAAAAAAAAAAAAAAAAAAAGCTCGGAAGGGCCGTATCAGCGGTGCGCTTTATGGCGCTCTGTACGGGAATTTATCGCGCGATCGACGAGCCCGAGATTTTTAGAGGCACTCTGTGTGTACCCCAGCAGATATCCCATTTTCCTTTATACCGGTATAGCCCTCTCTCTTTCTCTCGTTTCGCCGGATATTTATTTGGCCTCTTCCATCATGGCCAGAGCTTTTCTTTCTTTTAGTTGCGTCAGATGGTTATACGTTTAAATGCGAACTGGATTTATTGCGAGCGGGGGACTGTTTGACGCCGTGCTTTGGGTCGGACTCACCGATATATATGAAAACTCTGCAAAATTTTATACCATTGACCGGCGATGGTTGCCAAAATTTATGATTAACAATAATTCTAATTGCCAATGTTTTCTTTGTGTTTCAGGTACGTAAAACCAATAAAAGCTTTGCGGATCGGCAAATCATTTTACACCATCCCTGCGGTAATGTAATATATACACACTCTTTGCAACCTTGAAATTTAATATTTACGCTCGGATTGTATATTCATGCATCTTATTGTATAGTACATAAGCAGGAATATCATGGGTCCGGTATCAATATTTGTGAGCCAACGCCTGTCGAGGATATCTCAAAAGCAAAGTCCGACCGTATAGCAGCAAAGATATCGTCGCTTGGCCGACAAAAGCCGCGCACAGCTCGCCTTGGGCTATACATACGGTGTATCGGAGCAGTCAGTCGCGATGCTTGCCTCTTCCCGTTCCTACATATACGTAGGCCCGCGCCTTCGATAAAACACCGCATAGCGCTATAGACGGAGAGATACGCTAAGTGCTGTATTTTGCGCGTCCGTTTGTCAGGTGATGCGCGCGTACACGGGGGTAGAGGAGCTCGTGTAGAGCAAGCCGCGAGGCTTTGACTTTGACGTCGTATCATTTACAATGGCGCCTATTATGCATCCATCCAGCTGCAGCGCACACAGAGACAATGAACATTGTCTACCTCGAGTCAATTCACCCCCCGCGCCCCTTCAATCTCTTGCACGTGCACACGAGCACCGAGTATAGTACAACCGGTGCATAGCCGTACCACCGCTGTCTTTGTTTTGCTCCTGCGACCCGATTAATTATGCCCTGCTTCCCCCTCTTGATTATCCGGTTTACAGGTATACAGACGTATTGTGCCTCCGCGCAAAATTCCTCGATTTCAAATTCAATATGTATATTTTCAGCCCATCCGGGGGGCCGTTATACATTTACGTCCCTTGCTGGGATTCCGATTTCACTGATTCACATCACGACAACAAAGCTGGGTCTCTATAATATAACAAAGCTAGCTCTATGGTTCTCCATTTCGTGAAAAATATATAAAATTTTATAAAACAACCTGTATATTTTTCTGGTGTCTTATATATATACATATACTTATAATAGAAATTGCTCGATCTCAACGTGAAGGGCAAATACGGTGCTAAATCGTTGTATCGCGTGCAGTGGCCTCCCAGGCCGCATGAACCGTATACCGCGAGGAGCTTTCGAGTATTTCGAGTAACAACTTTGGAGTAGCCGAAACAGGAATTACTGGGCATCTAGTCGGAAATAGTGCATCGGGGCGGAAATGTGTTATTTAACGAAATCACGGACGCGAGGGAGTAAGCCCGAGGCATCACTGCGTACGCCCCGTCGTGTGGATGAAATATTTATTGCGCTGCGGGTAAACATACGCGTAGGTTGATGGAAAGGTAGGATAAATCGATCGAGTGGTGGTCCTCTTCCTTATGTATACTCGCTTGACTCGAGAAGAAGCCTCTGACGTGGAAATAGCATCTTGAGTGCAGGATGTGCGTCACGTAAGAATCATCTCCGTAATCCCTCCTCCACTGCTTCCCTACCTACACCGGTTGGGGGGGGGAAGTGATCTCGCATGCATGAATATAAATATGACGTTGTCGTCGGGAACGACAGACAGAGCTAATCGTATTCATGAGCGCCATGAAAAGAGCTCGTTCCTCGGATGCCCCTCTCTGTCGTTCGACTTGTACCGCGTGTGGTTCTAAATTTTTTTTTTTTTTTTTTCCTTTCTTTCTTCTTTTCCCCTTAAAATTGAAACGACCCTGATTTCGCAGTTATTTTATTTTTATGAAATGTGACGCATGCCAGCTCTCGGGAGCAAAGGCAATGAAAAATTGCTCCGCGAGCCGAGAGAAGCTCCTACCTCCACGCAAGAGTGATGTATATTCCGGAAGGGGGCCGCCGTCACCGTAGTCCACGCGAGACTGAGCAAAGCTTTAATTCCGAAAAGTGCATCATTTGCATTCGCCCCCCCCCCCCCACGTCGAATTCGCAGGTCTCGCTGGTCAGTGCCCTTTTAAAAACGTTTTCCTCGCCACGCTGCCAGTAGTCCGCACGTTACGCTGAACTTGAATATTTCACCTTTCCCGAGCGAAACTGCGTACGTACGTAATATCTTGGGAGAGCCCGGCTGGGAAGGGCATTTTTTTTTCCCCTTTCAACCAGGGCTGTAAATGCGAAAGGTCCCCGACACCCACTTCGTGGCGCGTCCGCGCAAACCGCGTTGCCAAACGAACCGGCTTTGGCGCTGTTGTACCGCCGGAGGCACGCGTTCTGGGCCCTTTGGATTGTTGGTTTATTTTACTTTTTTCCAGGGCGTGTCGGGAGTCTTTTATCGCCGGCGAACAATGAAACCCCGAGCGAGCGCCTCCTGCATTCACGTCGCCGCAGCCGGTAATGGACCGGAACCGGACTCGGAGCGTCGCCTAATGCCGCCCTCTCTTTTTTTTTCCGTCCCCCTTTTTGCCATTGGATTTCCATTTGGCCATCTCCCTGGAAAAGCTCGTGCTAACAAAATCGAGAAGTTTGCGGCGGAGGGGTAAAAAACTCCCGGGCCGCAATCGAGCATCCTCCAAATGTTCCGAAGGAGCTTTCCACTTCGGGAAGGACTAGCGTGTCCTATCGGTGTCGTCGGGGACCCTAGCACGTATCTTGAGAACAAAAAAAAAGAAGAGGGCGAGATTTGTTTATCGAGTTTTCCTCCTCGTTGCGCCCCGGCAAAGTTTTCCATTTGAAGAACTCTTTTTCCGTACGTGTACAGCTATACACGACAGTATTCATGCAGCTACACGTGAACACCGAAAGTACTTGTACCCACAGTCCCGAAGACGTGACTGCGACGGCGACAAGTGAGCCGTCGTCGTTGGATAAAGGCGCGCTCACTGGGAGGAGAGAAAAAAAAAAATTAAAAAAGTTATCCTCGCACCCATTGTCGAGCGATAAACGAACTCGGCTGAAAGATAAAAACAAAAACTCTACTTTTCAACTTTCTTAACTCCCCCCGCCCTCCCGTTGTACTCAAAGTTGCAAAGCTTTTGGGAGTCCTAATGGTTCTTGGTACGTGTGATTTTGCACGTCCACCTGCCCTTCAAATAGATTTTTTATACATGTATGCCCAATAGTATTGTTGGGTGGATGTATTTCATTGATTGAGCACGTACTCGTATTTACGAGGAGTTTGGGCACGTTATCGAGCGACGAGTAATCCAAAGGACCCTCGGAACGGAAAGTCCGTGAAAGTTCGGGCCGCGGTCCGTCAGTGGTGACGAGTTAATCCAGCGCCCGCAAAAATGCCGCCTCGCCCCGTCGCGAAACTTCCACCGGAATCGCGTTAGTCCTAATCCCCGCGAGACTCCCACGGCGGCTTCGCTTCTGCTCCCCGGCCTAATCCTCCCGCGGACAACGGCTTTTGCACTTTGATTCCAGCCCCCCACCCCCCCGGTGCTTCTATACACGCCTGGCTCCACGCTCTCTCTTTTCATATCGTTTCGCCGATGATTGCGGGCCTCGAGGCTTTTTTTAGGCTCGCATCGCTCAGTTTCTTTTTTACTTCATCCCCCTCCCCCCTAGGATTTAAATTTCAAATGAAACTAACAATACCATTGCAGCGCGCGCTCCCGCTGTGACAGAACTGTACGGGGTAAACAAGTGCACGTGTACCCAACGACCCCCGCGAAACGTCAACCCCCCCAACGCCATTGCTTTTCATCAGAACCTCCGGGTGCACGGATACGAGAGTAAATCCATCTTCCAGGGCTGCAGACAACGTCATTTTTTCACCTGCCTCCACCAGTGTGTATAGGTATGTAGTATACCTAATGCACGTGCGTGCACATTTATTACCGCTACTAGCAGTCAACGCGTCTACCCCCCCGCGGGTACAACAAAAATAAAGGAGACGAACAAGTTACGATACGTCACGTGTAGACAAATAGAAAGGCCAAGAGCCATACACGTCCGATAATCTAATCTCGAGGCGCGCTGCACACGTGGCGGGTATACAGCAGATCGCGAGATTTATGGAGTGAGCGGGGCTTATTTGGCATTTTTACAGCGCTTCGGAGAAATTCCGCGGCTGTAGAGCGCCCGCGAGAGATAAAGGAGGAGGGGGCACGTAGGTATATACACGCGGCATTGTCTGTATACTGAAAAGAGCGGGAGGTTCGCGCCTCTTCTATGAGAGGCGAAAGAGCAAGCGATTCCCATGTATACCCGCGTCGTGGCAGAACTGGAAAATCGACGGGCTCGCGGTATATATATTGTATACCGTTTGGCTACTGATGTATACATGCACGCGAAACGCGGGAGCGTTTGTTTATTTTTCTTGAGAAGGAAGAGAAGAAGCCAACGGGGCCATTGTGACCAAATTTTTTTCTTCCCTCCTTCCGCTATCAGCTGTAGATACACGCTGCAGTCGAACGTTCACCACTGCACTCCATCGTTGCACATCCCGCGGCAAATCTCACTGGATTAAATTCGCTCGTCGCGGAAAACAAACACCATCTCGAGATAAAGGTATACACTTTCTTAGATCGCTTAGCTGAACTCATAAATGCGATCGAAGATGGTCGCGCGGCCTCCTTTTCTCACAAAATTATTTATCATCGTCCGCGCCGGAGACGATGTTTTTGCTGAACCACGGGCAGGGAGCAGCTTATACGGAATCAAGGGAGGCTGTATATATTATGTATACATATTATCAAGATATGACGTGACCGCGGGGATGCTATTCAAATAGGACGCGTTTAAATATATACGAACAAGTGAAGAGGAGGACGAGCTTCAAATGGATTAAACTTGTGACGAATGTTTTCTTCTCTTTTTTTTTTTTTTTTTTAGTTTGCTCTCGTGTTGTTGTTTGCCAATGCATTTGCAAGTATGAATTCAAATATACGAGCGAAACAAGACAACTTTAACTCTATAGCTCGCCTACCAAACGTGAGGTAGGAAAAAAATAAACACGTAAAAGAAGAAGAGGTGGAGGAGGAGCAGGACAGCAGGGGATGCACTGATGCATGCATCGGTGCCCCCCCCCCCCTCCCTTGCTTTTTTTCCAATCCGCGTGGAATAGAAACATAGAGAGAGCGTGTGTGTAGGTACATGTATAAATGTATGAACAGGACGAGTGGAAATAGGAAGCACACACTTATATACCACTATATATACCGCTAGCTCCGGCACTTGAGTATGCAGGATGAGTGCTATTACAGAATGCAAGCGAAAGATCGAAAAAGCACGGGAGGGGTGGAGAGCACTCGAATGGATCACCGGCAGAAGCAACTGCTGGCCCGACAGGTATAGGTACGCCGTTGCGGAAAGAGCGAGGGAGGAAAAAAAAAAGAGAAGGAAGGAAAGAAGGGCCCGGGAAACCTCTGAAAAGGATGAGCGTCGTGTGCGGGAGATCGAAGAGCAAATTCACCCCCCCCTTCCCAATCTTCTTCCGTACACGCTGTCCTTCTCGTGTTCCCCTCTCTTGGCTACACGTTGAATTGAATGGAAAAATAGAAACGGAAATTTTTTTTTCTCTTTCCCCCATCCTCCCACCCACGCAACCGCACCACCTGTGTACGCTCTTTACCCCGAGTAATTGAAAATTGTTGGCTCGCACGAGCAGCAAATTACTAATATTGACTAGACTGACTCTTGCAGCATTGAAATCGTACTTGCAGATGCAGATGAGTATGGCATTTGAAAAACATATTTTTTCTTGGTTCATCCAATGGATAACTCGACTTTTTTTCATCTGTTGTTCTACATCACAATGAAATATAAGTAAGCAGCGGTATCGAAGGTAACGTTCATCACTCCTGCCACCACCATTAGTTTATACATATATTACACAAACCAAACAGCTGTCAGATGCGAACAAACCAGAGGCACGTCCGTAAATTAATCGAAAGGTGCGAAGAAAGCCGCGCTCGTACACGGGTAGGAGAAGAAAAAAAAAAAAAAAAACTCAAGTGAGCGGTCTCCCTGTACATGCACCTGCCTCGGTGCAAAAATCAGTTTTGCATTGGCGAGCCAAGTATCCGTTACAAGGTCTGTTGATTGCGCAAATCATCGGGACCGAGAATTCTCGATGACGAGCAGCACACGCTCGCACACGTGGACATCTCCATGTAATTATTGTGGTTAACAATAGTCAGCTATTACAAACATAAAGACATAAAGCACTGCAGCTGATATACACACGATATGGGTACACGTGCTTCCACGCTACTGTTGCTCAACCCCTGATCGGCTCATCCGCGACCGCGAGATTTTTCCTTTCACCGCCGGCTCGTATCATTCTCACATCCTATATGGCACATACTACGTGGGGGGCTTTTACGAAAGATTAATTTGAACCTCCGCTACCGCTGTACCGTGTGTATATTTGTACATGCTGTCACGACGATGTTTTAATTCGCATTCTTTCCTCCCTTTCTCTAACTCTCGAAGGCGCAATATTTGCTTTCACCGCTGCGGTGCTGGCTTTTTGTCGAAGCGTTTTTTCATAATTACCTACCTATACCTACCTACATCGGGTGAAGACAACGAGAGAAAAGTTTCTACCGTAATTATCGTGCTCTTACGTTACGACAACCCGAGCATGACAGTCATTCGCATTGTTTCGCTAGCTCCATTACGCTGGTATCATTCAAACGTGCATACCTCTATCTGACAATACTTGAAATATCTTACAAATTAGGGACTGATGCTGACGACATTATTTACATTTTGTCCTATCTAACGGTATAATAATTGATAAAAACCTCACGCATTTTCAAAGAGATTTAAAATAAACGTGCACTCGCATAGACATCGTTGTGAAACATCCAGATAAATTACAGACACACACTGTAAAAATGAAGAGCTCTTAATCCGTACTTTGACAGATTGACGCAAATTTGTAAAACAAAAAAAAAAGGGAGAGAAAAAAGTGCTCTTTTTCACTCACAGGGCTTCAGTCGGGAGTATGCATAATTGATGGGGGGATAATTGCTCGCGCGTCGCCGATAATGAAAGTCCTTCGCAATTATCAGGCTTTTCGGCCAACCTTCGTTTTCCCGCCCGGCACTTGTCCCTCCCGTTCCAAGAGTGGTATAATTATAGAGGGACGCCGAATAAAGAAATACCGGACGCGCTCACTTCGTTATGCGCGCACGATATTTATTCCTTGGATTTCAAAATCAAGTGACCTTCGTGTACAGCTTTCGTTCAATTTGCTCCTCCTCCCCCCTTATTTCGTTAGTTGACGCCGTTTCTGTGTTTGCCATTGGTGGCTTTCTTTTTTAGGGCTTCAGTGGAGTGGGTATACTCGCACTCGGGACGTTTCCGATAGCTGTGGTTCTCCCCGCTGGCCGAGACGCGTATAATGATCGATCGACGCTCCCTCCGAGAGTGTACATTGATGTATATTTATCTTTGCACCTAGTCTCGCTACGCGTGTGACTAAGACAGATCGAGAGCCAAATACGGGAACGATGGGACGTGGAGGAGCATGATTCGAACGAAAGATGAATTGAAGCTTCACCGGCGCGTCCTGATTTCCTTTTCTCCTCTCGTACATGTTTGAAAACTTGCGAGTTTGGTGGATCGCGGGGCTGCCATATAGGATACACGGGAAGTGATGTAATGGAAAGATGTATGGACGAGGTGATATTGTGACGACGGAGAAAACAGCGATATCAATTTGAGTCGGGGCTAAAAGGTAAAAGGACAATCCGTTTGTCCGGATAAGGACGAGCGAACTCATTACTGTACGGTTGAGGGCTTTGACGAGAAGAAGTGCGACGGGCAATTTCAAGATAAAAGCAGGAGAAAATAACGAGCTCTAAAGACCGTATTACACACACACACACATACATAATATGTACCTCTTGGAAAAAGGAAAATCTCTGGCAAGGATATGAAAGAGGAGCGAGAGAGAGCGTTGTATTTGGCGCTTGGCAGCGACGAGAGTTTCACGAGAGCTCGGTCTTTGAGAATATCTCCGGCTCAAAGTAAAGAGTGACGGCAGCTGTGGGAGCGGGAGATGACAGTGTAGAGTTGGGAAAAAAAGGAGGGGAGGATAGGTATAGGGTGCGCTCGCTCGCGTCTTTGACTCGTGACAATTCCAAGCCATCCACTCTTCTCGTTTGCAGGTGGGAACAAAAGGGGGGTGCTTTGACCCGTCGGGCGGAAGTGCAACAGCTTTTCCTGAAAATTTACTTGTCGTCTTTGCGACCTGGAAAATGTGTTTCCCCAACCCCACCCCCCTCCTCTTCGTCCTTGTGTCTTCTTCTTCGCCTTCACTTTCCTTTCGCTCCAGATGTCGCTTTACAAATGCCCCCTGAAATGACTCGCAGCGGCTTTCCGTTCGTTTAAATACACGCGACGAGAGCTTTCTCCTTGTGTAAACTCCAAACTATAATATCGATTTCCAGCGGGTCAATAATTTACATTATACCGAGTCCGTCAACTTATTGCGATAATCTAGAGGACATCTTCGGTAAAGTCGAAGCCATCCATCTATACGTAGTACTAGAGAAGAAGATGGACGACAAGTCGGGAAAGGCGAGCGGAACAATGAGCTCGTTGTTTTTATCGCGCTGGCTGTCATTGTCAAAGTCGAGTCCTCGCTCGGTGTAAACAATTGTAAGCACCGAGTGTGTACGCGAAAGGAAAAAGCTTTTGGTAATTTCTGGTGTCCCCTGCCAATGGCTTTGTCAAGGTTTAACGAGAGAGACGGTATTTCCTTTTCTTCCTTTCTTGAGTATTTTTCTCGCGCCAGTGGAAAAATCCTTTCCGCGCAAATCCGCCGTTATTGGCGGCAAAGCCGACCCCGCCACAGTGGCAGCAGGAAAGGTAAATTATTATTTGCCTCGACGCGCCTGCGTCTGAATTATATTGCTCGGGGAATAAAATTGCTCGGGCACGGCTCTGTAAATGAGAGTTTTGGATTTATCGCCGCGAAAGCCCACTGCGCGTATACCAATGATCGGCCTCTGGTGCTCCATCCATCGCTATTGTCGCCCCGACTGCATAACCATCGAGTTTGCGAACAAATCGTTTGTTATTTTTTTTTTTTTTATCGTTACTCGCTCCATCAAGTTTAAAAGCATACAAAGGGGGATGTATATGCCGCTTCATTGTTACGACGTCACATTAAAATTGGATACGAGTTTGGGAACGTAATGCGCCTTGGGAAGTTCAATCTCCCTCCCTTCCTTCCCTAAGAAGACTTGCGAAGTTGTAGTTTCATCCGACGTAATAACTTGGAGGCGAATCCGCTTTGACGTTTCGAAACAATGCGAAAATCTATACGTTCCTCGTATTTCGCTCGGAAGCGCGTAAGAGGATTCGTGTACCTACGGGGTAATCTCCGCTACCGGCGCATGTAACGTGTAATGTTCATCTGGGAAAACTTTGACTCTGGCAAATTCAATTATCTAAAAAAAAAGGAAAATTGTCGTACAAGTTTGTGCAATGCTCTGAGAAAGACTGTAAGTAGATTATATACATACTTGGCGCAGCTGATTTTAAGAGATTAAGTTCCCTCAACTTCGCTCCAGGGGCGAGCTTTGAGGCGAATGGGGGGCAATAACCGGGATGCATCTTGTTTCGGAAGTACCCGAATCCGGCCAATCTCGCCCCTTCGAGTATCGGCGCACCCTTTCCTCCCGTTTGAAGAAACTTCTTCTTCTGTTTTTCGCATCCCAGCGCTCGCGCGTTGGGTCGTGTCTTTTTGCCTTCCTATACCGTTAGTGCTCCCGAATGACTTACGGCTCGGACGTGCCGCATGGCCGCCCAGAGCCTTCTCTACTCGAAGAAAAAGCCGATATTTCCATTAGAATGTATTTATCGTATCGGCCGACGTGATTTACCGCCCGGACAAACTTCAAAGCCCCGCGCGTTTTCCGCTTCCCCGCCCCCGCCCATTAGTAATTTTCATTTTAATCAGCGTAGGTTCGTATTATCCATCCACTGGTGCGGCCGCCCTCGGAACAGATTGGATTTTCGCGTTAGAGTTAATGGGAAAGCCTTGTAATGCCGAAATTTATTAACGCCTGATTTTTCCGTGTAAGTTACGCGTAGGTGAACTCGTGGCCCGCGAATCGATTGCGTCCGTCTGTATATATTACGTGATCCGTCCTTTGTGTCTCCGGTACGAGTATTTAGACCATACATACGTATTGCAGGAAATACGAGAGTATACACGGAACATTTGTGTGATTTCTCTCCCGGGCAGCCCACGGCATCACGGAGCGTTATCGGGTTTCGGAGTGGCACAAAAGCTCAAAGCGTAACGAGCCAAAGGGGAATCAGCTGAAATACCAGAGAAACGATAGGGTCGAGCGTCTTGGAAAGAAAAAGAAAAAAAAAAAAAAAAAAAAAAGGAAAAATCATTTCGAGAACTGCTGCACGAGCAGACCAGGGGGCTCGCAGCGTCCCCAATGTCCCGTCGTGCGTGTGTGCTCGCGATAAATCGACGGGGGGATCGCCGCGGCGTTCTGGAAGTCTGCCAATTAACGATTGGATAACGAGGATCGTCTGGTGTGCAGCCTTCGAGAGCTCGCCCGTACCATCCGTCTCTGCCTCTCTGTCCGTTCCGCCTCGTATTTCGGGTGGAATTGCCACGGCGCCTCCGCTGGTGTACACACCGCACTAAGCTCTGGATCACAGAATAATCATATGTATATACGTACGACATTATTGCCCGATTGTGCATGTAAAGGTGGAGTTGAAAAGGAGATCGAGGTAAGAATGGGGCGTGAATATTATCGTTTCGCGCGGGGTAATATTTTCCCCGTGGAGTTGGGCTCGGTACGCGCGTGCTCTCGAGAGCCGGTTGTACGGGGGTTAATCGATTTTCGACGTCAGCGCCCGGTTCGGTCGTTCGGCACTAATTAGTTTAGCGGATCTTGCGTGAGAGGATCACAGGACGGGAGGAGGACAGCGGCCCGATCCCGTATGCCGTGCTCGTTCGCGCTAACAATATTGCGTCGTTCAACGTCCATCAACTGTTCACTCGGAGCTGGAGCCCCTCCCCCCCGACCCATGCACTGTACATGTATATACGCTTGGGGCTTATGCTTTTTTTCCCTAGTATCGCTGGGCGTCCCCATCGGGCGTTTCGAGTTTATATGTAAAGCGAAATAATGAGCGCCGTAATAAATGACACTGGCATCGCCCGATGCGAGAATAAACTGTTTATTGACAGCCGAGTTGAACTTTTCGAGTTGTTGTCGGTCGCTACATCACGGAAGTTTCGACGAGAACCGAGGAAGGGGAGAACTACGTATACATATTGGTAACGCAACGACAAGTATGCATACATTGACGACGCCGCAATTTTAAGTACATCGCCCGTAACGTCGCGCAGAGCCAAACTACTATCGGTTATTCTCTCACCGAGGTGTACCGCGAGCTTTCGTCGAGAAGTACAACCGATCGATCCTCCGGTGAAAATAGTCGCGCTTCTTAAAAAAAAAAAAAAAAAGCAGTTGTACATCCCTTTGACATGTGCAAACGCTACGTACTTGTCCTCTGTTTACTCGATTCTATATAAAAACGGGAGTTGGCGTATCCAGTAAAACCAAAGATTTTTTTTTCATCCACCCTTCGCTTTTCGTGTACGCGAAGGGCTGAATCAGCCCCCACTGGTTGGCGTCCGGTGCGGGCTCTGCAAGTCAAATAAGCGCAGACCTCTCTCTCGATAAATCTGATTTATCGTAATAAGGTCTTTTCGCGTAGGTACAGCTGGAAGGAATTTACGTAGCGAAAGGAAAAAAGCGGGCGTATTTTTTTTCGGTGTGGCTGCTGGCGGAAAAAGTGTCTGGCACGTAGCAAAGGGAAATCTCGAGCCCTGCCAAATTTCGCCCCACCGACTCGGTGCTCCATACGTGCTCCGTAAAAAAATACACCCTAGATAGCCCCCCCCCCTTCCTTTTACCCTATCGAAGAATCATTCTCTTCCGGGATTGATCATCTCCCATTGAAAGAAAAAGCTTGGACCCACGCGCAGTACCGCTATACCCCCTGCCAATCGATTATGGGCAGGGATATTGGCGAGTAATACACTAGCCGTCAGTGTCCCAATTATCTCTGGATGGGTTGGAAAGTCCATGAAAGTCAAGGGAGGAGGAGGAGGAAGAAAAATTGGAGGAGCAGAGTATGGACGAAACTGGGAGGAAAAAAGTTTTAATTACCCAAACTATCGAAAATTCCTCTTCCCATCGGAGCGAACGAAAAAAAAAAAAAAGAAAAAAAAAAGAAAAATCGGGTAGCAGGAGCAGGAGGGTAGCTGCATTGTTGGCAAAGACATGTAATTAAAAGCGTTGTCAAGGAGAACTTAAGCTGACGCGCTCGCTTGCGCGCCGGGAGGCCGCCGACAGAGCCCAAGGAATCCCTTTGAAATTGTACTCGTATAGGTATAGTAGTACCTACCGCCCTCCTCGTTCCCTCTGCCCCGTTCGGTTCTAATCTCCTATCTTCATCGAACTCGCTTCGACTAATTAAAATGGCTTATCTTCTCTCCTCTGATACTCTTTCTTTCTTCTTTTTTGCTCTCTACAAACGAGATGTCACATTATAGCCTCCTCTCCTCCCTCCCTTTTTAGGTACACCTTTGTACCCATCAGATGGTTAATCAAGTGCCCATGAGCTCGCGTTATATTAAATTTCTCATTATCGTTCAACATTTTACATCCGCATCGATTTATTTCTGTATCAAATTCTTCATTATAGGGAATATACGTGCTTTAATTAAATTCGATACAAGTTCCCATGCGTGCATCGTTTTTGCTTCCCATGCGTTTGATTTTCAGCGGAAATTCCAGAGATGCCTGGAGTAACTATACGCGCTTCACGTGCACAGAATTAACTTTTTCGTTTGGCAATAAAAAACGCAGGACCAGAGTTATGATGAAAAATGTCCAAAAAAATGTAAAAATCGTACTGTCGGTCGAGAGCTTGCGTCATCGCTCGGCCTATTTATTCAACAGAAGCGCGCAACAATCGTATAGCTGGGCCAAAAGTATCCGTGCGGACAAAAGTTTGAAAACATTTTTCAGCCTCGCTCTCTCGCGAAACGCTAGATTGAAAACTTTGGATCATTATTGTTATCACGGTGTGTACACAAACGGGGGTATAGAAGGAGCAAAGTTACTGCCTCCAAGGGAGAGAGAGAGAGAGAGAGAGGGAAAGTTATCGGACGTGACGCGTAGTGTCAGGCTTCATAATGAGTTATTTGGGGGTAATTAAGCCAGCGCTGCCGCGAGTCCCGCGGGCTCTGCATATCCAGAGTCTACCCCAAGTGTGTATATAATAATATGTACATGTACCCGCGCGCTCGGCTCCCCCGTTGATGTTGCATTATGTCGGCAACCATCGGAGCTAACAATCCGCCAATGATAACGCGAAATTAACCCGTCCTCGGGAGATGCCGGTGAATACCCCTGTTTACTTCTTTCTTTTCCATCCCGCCCTCCATACACACACGCGTACCCATACGTATACATTAAGCGGCTCTTATTGCCCCCGGGAGGGAGGGAAAGTAATATTTATACAAGGTGGTTGGGCGGGTATTTAACCTCTCGGTCGCGTGTGTTATTTCAGCAGAACAAACTGCCACGACCGGGAAAAGAACTTGATGTTTTCTCTGGTGCAGCCAAGTTAAACTAGCTGCATTAATCATTGGGTGTGCGGTTGGCAAACGACAAACTTTGGATTGTTGACTCATCAAGATTGGATGCGTCAACCGGATGTGTTGTTTTTGCAGCGTGTGTATATATGTATATACATGTATATATGTGATGTGTTGGGAGGGCCTCGCGCGTTTACTCATTTTCCATTTCATTTTCCTGCTGGTGTTGGTTTGGTCATTTGCGCGGACAACGGCAAATACGGGTGTGCGAGAGGTGTTTAGGGGAAGAAAAAAAAAAAAAAAAAAAAAAGCAGCTCCCTGGTTTCCTGGGCCGTTTGAACACAGGTCGCGTCCCAACGGCAACCGACGAGACGAGTTTTTCTCTCGAGTGTGTGGCGAGGAAAATTCGAGCCGCCCAAGTTTGCGCAAGATTTTTCCTCGCGATAATTGCGGCTGGAATGGGTTTTGCACGAACGAGGGAGAAAAAAAAGGGGGATGGGGGTGGGGGTTCGCCACGTTAAGACCGAACATCCTTGTTTTGACTTTGGTGGGTGAGGAGGAGGAGGGAAATAAGCGAGCTCGAGAAATGGGGTATATATGAGATGCCGTGAGGGTATTACGTATACATCGTAGACGGTGCAAGGGGGTAGGAGAGGGTTGGCGCATGTGACGCTGAAAATCGTCGTCGACGTCGACAAGGTTGGGCGGGGAAGGTGGTCCCCGCTTTGAGGCAGAGCCCTGGAAAAGTAATGCGTCCGCTTCTCTGCCAACAGCGAAATTGAACTTTCGGGCAATTTAATATTTTCATTCCCTCCGAATCCACCTCTCTGCGCCCTCTGGCCCTATTTACGAGGAGAAAACGGAAACTCGCGATCTCTACCGTGTGCTGCTACTCGTCATCTTGTGAAGGAAAAAATTTTTCTTTCTTTTTTTTTTTTATTTTCATCTCTCGTTGCCTTTACCTCGGCTCGAGCATCCTCTTCTCGATCATTTGGAAAAAATGTGAATATAAAATCTTCCTTCTCGAAAATTTGCTCCATACGTGGGAGGATACCGTGAGATGGAAACATTTTTACCTCTTCATTGTAGGCTCTTCGTTTACTCTTTTTTTTTTTTTTTTTTTTTTCTCAAAAGCTCTCCCAATTTAACGATTTTGCACTTTTAACGTTTTCCCGATACTCCCGTTTCGACCCTCCGAGCTGCAAAACCCTTTGAAAGAGCTCCCATCGCTCTATGAATTTTTGATTCCTCGTGTCTTTTTAAGCTGCTTAAAAAACTCAATGTAGTATTAAATACAGAGGAAGAAACAAAAAAAAAATTCTTCGTCAGACAGAAGCACCAAAGTTCTTAGAGTTGAGAAAAAAAGTTTGAAGCAAAAGTACAAACTCGTATCAAACTTGTATCGAGTTGCTAACAAGCACCCAAAAAACGATGATGGGACAAGACCTCCAATGTAAACCATGTACTCATATATATAGTTAACGATTGTCCATGTGTAAGTACACTGTCCTTTGGGTCATTACGTAAGGCCCGCCTCCTTTTTTTATTTTTACCCGTGTCTTTTGGTATTTCCTTGGATTTCTTTATTCCATCCGACAAGCTTTTACCCGATGCTCGATCCCCTCACTTGTCGCAGAGCAGAGTAACGTCAGTTATTCCCCTGCAAAAATATTGATAGCCGGGATCCACCTTCACGAAATTTCTCTCGTAAAATTTTCAACCATCCTTTTGACGTATAGACCTTCAATTATTAGCAAAGATCAGGTTTCAGTATAGTTTCAACCGTGCCCTTTTTTCCCCATATGCTCACAACTCATGTCTATGGATTGACGTACGCGCTTCTTGGGGGGAAAAAAATCCTCCCTCCGTTCCCTCTTTCCTTCTGAGAGTGGAGCTAAGCTAATTCTCCATACAGACCCGTCCCACATCAGGTACTCCGGTATAGATCAACTCTAATATGTGCACGCGCGCATGCCGTCAAAGGGATGAATTTGCTTTTGTACTATTCTGAATATGTACGCGTGTGTATGTACGAGGGCGCGTGATGCTTCTCGGTTTCTTCGTGTACACACAAAAGACACGTGTATATACCAGGTTGGTTGTACAGACCTGCATATAATATACGTGCAATGTGACTGCTGGTGGATATAACGCTGACACTCGGAAAGTCGCACGCGCAGGCACGTTGTACAGGCCTATACATTCGAATGTTTGCACCCCGAGGGCGGGGAGGAGAGTACGAATCCTCTGACATCTACGTTCAATCGCAACGGTGCACGTGTATATACCAGGGGTGTAACATATTGCCACTGCTTCGTGGCACACGCGCGCAGACCGAAGTGGATGATAATTGTATACGTGTGCTCGCGAGTACGAGTATGCAGATGCGAAGTTTACAAGTGCAAATGTAGGTGAATGCACCTTGGGGGTGATTATGCGTAAGAGCAGGGTACAAGGGAGAGGGGTGGAGGGTGCCTGGAGCACAGGCTCCGGCTAGTTATCACGGTGCGTTACGAGGGAGAAAGAGATGAATGGGGAGATGTGGATTATTCTTTCCTCCGTTTCTTTCTCTCTCTTTCCCTGTAGCTCTCATTTTTTTCAAACCGACGATTTAACATGGGATGCAACTTTCTATTCGTATTCGGGATTTTTGCCCTCGATGCATATTTATGCGTGGTAATGGTTTTTTTTTTTCTTTTTATTATTCATTGGATAACCTTTTGGAGGGAATTCAGTGAAATCAATACCCCGCGATGGTCGTGTTCGACGCTCTCTGGTCCAAAAAAAGGAGAGGGAAAGAGGAGGAAACTTGTCGGCGCAAAGTAAAAGTAACAAAAAGGGGGATGGGGAGAGTAAAAAAAAAAAAACACAAATGCGAATTCGGCGTGAAAAGCGCCAGCGTAGAGAGTTGCCGCTGCAAGTTTTAGTAGTCATCCGGGCCTTCCCGCGTTCGCGCTCGTGTTCGAGAGCTCGGGCTGAAATACGTGCACAAGTACTGCCGAACGCCATCGGCCTCCTCCCCCTCTTGGCCCCGTCCCTGCTCTCCTTGCACTATTTTTTCGTTTTTTCTATTTTTCAGATTTTTCGATCGCTCCCTCGCCCCGGAGTTTTTTCCAGAATGTAATATCCCAGTTCCGAAAATCCATCAAATCCCTCGATTTTACTGCACTCCGAAGCTTTCCGATCCATCAAACTTTTATTTTTTCGACTGCACGCAGATCTCTTTTTTTTTCCCCTCCCACCAAAGTGCTGTGCACGCGTCCTGCAC
Source organism: Copidosoma floridanum (assembly GCF_000648655.2). The sequence continues at coordinate 2,876,215 of NW_019379589.1, forward strand.
TCGAAAGCTGTACGTGTACGTACGGGGTGGATGGTACTGAAAAATACACTAAAGCGCAACAACGGCAATGTTACTCTATCTTCCGAGCCATTTCCAAAGGTTACAGCGCGAGATGACAAACCCATTTTACTGACGCACCGGTTGACCTATATAGCCTACATGTGTACATCCCTCCCAGAGACCAAGTGATCACACTCGCTAACAAGTGACGGCAGAGTACACCGACGATCGCAAATTCAGGCGTCGATTTGCCATTGTTGTCACGGAGCACGCGATACACAATCATGTTCCGCCCCCCACCCTCCATCCCCCTCGCTGAAGCTGTTGTTACTGCTGTTGACGTTGAACTCCATGCGCGTAGGTATATATGATAGAAATCCATTTGTCGAGCGCAAAGTGCCGCGTAGGCGTGACTCCACGCGTGCGAATCACGAGGAAAAAAGGTCCCTTTTTTTCCCTCCCATATAACCAAACGAATCAGGTAGTTTTTGAGTAATAACAGTAAGCTCGCCGATAACGAGCTTGTCCCCGTAAACTGGAATCAAGCCCGCACTCCCAGCGGGCAAGTGTGTAGCAAAATATCCGGGGGGTGGTGGGGTAAATTAGAGCCGATGGCGCGGCAGATAAGCCGCTGAATAGAGCCCCCGAGCGCCGAGGCGACGGATATTAGAGGTGTCGACGACGGGGCCTCCTGCGCTTGTACACGCGAGCGCGCAACTATGCGCGCGTAGGCCCAGTCCCTGGCTATATATCGACGATTGGAGGGGCCGGTTGATTTAGGACAGGTGAGCCCCGGGGGTGGAGAGCGCCCAATATTCCGGATAAATTTAGGATGGCAATTAGCCGCGAAACCCGCACGGACTGCGGGCCGAAAAGCAAAGGGAACCAAAAGTTTTTTTTTTTCTTCCACCGCAATTTTTGAACAAATCACGTTTCGCGTTTGCTGCGTGAAAATTTACGGTTCCCGTGTACTGCCGCTGGCGGGAGCCTGGATATAAAACCAATCAGCGTATCTGCTCTGGGAAACACATGTATACACACACGCATCGGGTAATTGTTCCCCCGTCATGGGAGGGGCTTCGGCGAAATCAATCGGAGGCAGCGCTTGCGCTATAATAGCCTAATTGGGGGGGAAAAAAATGATGCAAGGGAGAACGCTTGCGATCGATCGAACGAGAAATTCCAATTACTCGCGAGTTTGCGTAATATCTCGTTACCCACCGAATACATTATGGTTTTCCTGTGGAAATGTTATACCTTTGGGTATATACACAGTCCTTGCTGTTTTCTCTGGCTTCCTCCCTGTACCATTTAATCTCGCTCGTTTTTCCGGCGTTTCGCGGGTCGCGCGAATAGAAGGCTTCGCGAAAAAGCTATTCCACGTGAAACTGCAGCGAAAACGCGGGGGAGAAGAAAAAAAAGAGATGGTCCTTTTTATTAACCTGCGAACTTTGCTTTTAAATCCCACTCTCGGGCGACGGTACTCGCGTATATATGGTGCCCCCACACGGAACCAGATATGTATAGGGTCGAGGACGGGAGATGAGAGAGACCAGGGGGGGGGGGCGCCAAGTCGCCGGGAAGTGTCGGACTTTGCCGTGCGCAAGGACGTGCAGATCGAGTGTATCTTAATCGTCCTCCGCGTAGAAACTTGGAGCACTACAAATCACCCGAGTCGCGAGGTGTACTTCGCCCCAACTTCCAATGTGTCGCCGCGACGGGTCAATTTTATCACCTCTATGTAATCTGCCGCACTCGTCCGTACCTATTACACTGCTACCATAAAGTGGTGACGTTAGGAGTGCAGGAATATACTTTGGGAATTCGTCAGAAGTATAGTGTTTTGGTCGTGCAATGAATCCTTTCGGAGACCAAGAGTATATGGAGCAGGGGCCCCCTCGTTAAATTATCACGGGGCGCACGCTGTAATCGTCCAATAATGGCAACTGCTCCGTAAAAAATATCTTTTAATTAATGATGAATTACGGCGCGTAATTACCAGTCTGGCTTTTTTTCCCGCCTTTTCCCCCTCGGTAAAGTTCTTGGGGTGCAGAGGAAAAGGTGGAGGAGGATATAGAGTTAATAAAAGAGAATAATGGGAGAGGGCGGGGAAAAAGCGAAACACGGCACGGTCTCGTGTGCGATACAATGACCAAACGTTTCCCGTTTAATTATACGGTTAATAACGCTATACGCTCGGGTATATGTTACGGCCGTGCGTGTTTTCTTTTTTATGGTGAAAAATGTAGCAGGGCTTAAGTCATAGGTAGAAGGACTCCATTAAAAATTGCGAACAGAGATGTAATTGAAGTGCCGATAGCAGGAAAGAAGTGCGTTAGCGTTTATTATAATTTTTTTTTTTTTTTTTTTTTTTTTTTTTTTTTTTTTTTTTTTTTTTTTT
>NW_019379589.1:2878696-2906748 GCF_000648655.2 Copidosoma floridanum
AAAAAAAAAAAAAAAAAAAAAAAAAAAAAAAAAAAAAAAAAAAAAAAAAAAAAAAAAAGACTGATATTACGTTGGGAAAGTAAATTTGAGTTTGCTAGCAACAAACATTGTTATTATGTACGCCAGGTGCCAACAAAATTTTAATTAAACTTTCGTTGATTAAATAACTTTCATCGGTTACGCGAGAAATTCGACAACACGTGTATATATACTGCCAAACAGGGTCACGCATCCTATATTTGTAATATTGGCACGATACACAAATTACTCACCCAATGGAAATTAAATCTGGCCAGTATTAAATTTTCCCTTTCTTTCTGTTACAGGTTGGATGACAAGAAATTGGAGCTCATCAACGTAAGTACCAAATTATTGGTAAATAATTATTGATCAAACTATTGATATTAGCAGTTACCTGTGATCACTGTGTCTATGGCTTCAATTGCTATATGTATAATGGGCGGGTCAAAGAGTAGTTGCCGAGATAGGACTGGCGCACGGCTCACCGAAAGCAGGAGTAACTTTCATCGATGATGCCAGGCGCTATAGTGCAGTGGTCAGGTGCACGCAAAGCTACTCAAAAGCCTCGAATCATCAGCACCATCTTTTTTTCGACTACTGTTCTGCTCCGCTTTGCTTTGACGGGATAATTGCGCTCGGCTCGCTCCTCTTTTTCCCTTTTCCCACCCATCCATCCCGATGCAGCGCAAACTATTTAAAACTGCGTTTCAACGTAAATTCTTACAAATTCAGCACGATTTTAGCCACAAAAAAAAGATACTTGGCTCAATCGTCCAATCGTGCCGAATCATCTAGTTACTTCGAGCTCGAGGTATAGTAATAAAATACGGAGGAAATACCCGCTGGGAGGGGGGAGGGGAGTTTTGCGTCGAGTATTAAATTCCCTTCCCCGCGAGCTGCTCTAATTGTAACTTCAAAGAAAACCGCGTTTTCTAGAAATTCAGTTTTGCGCTATACATGACGAACGGGGCCGCAAAGTAAAGCCTTACCCTCTCACTGGCTCTTTTGACACGGAGAACAAGAGAAACAGGGAAGACGAGAGCCTCGGGTCACGCTAAAACCGCTGCGTTAACTCGCGGTGGTGATTTTCGTATCGTTATTTTTAGTGGAAATTCCTTCAAGGTTGGCGCCTACTTTACAGCGATATACATCCCTTTGGCTATATACCTAAAATTTCATGGCTCGAACCTAAGAGATGTATCATCAGGCGTGAAATTCTAAAAAATAAAAGTCCCCGGTTACGCGTGGGTTGCTCGAAATTCCTCGACGCGCCGCTCAACCCCAGTTTATCTCGGAGCGCCTCGGGCAAGATAGACTATCGCCCTCGGAGAGAATGGCCCAATCTCGTGTCCGAGGAGGCGGCGAAGATTAGTGCGCGCAGGATGCGCCGGGAAATTTGTCAGTAGGACCGGGAAGAGGGGGACCCGCGCTCGTCTCCGGGGTGCCCTATTAGTGAATTATCCACGTATACGGCTGTGTCCCCCGGGGACCTCCTCCACTAATAAGATCTTTCACCCCCCCCTCACCCTCGCCCTTGATTCGATCTCCTGTCTCCCTTGGTCGTCGTTTTATTTTGCAAATCCTGCTCGCTCTCCTGCGCCCAACCCTCGTTTTATACAGGTATCTCACGCCTCGTTGCTTTTGGTTGACGAAAACACCGGGTAGTTTCATCACTGCCGAGTCTCGGTTGCTGGAATGCATTAACATTTGAAATGAAGTAACATTTTGACACGATTTACAATTTTTCATATACATCTTCTTTCGGCCACGTATGTAAACTTTTAAAAGCCGCCGATTAGCCGGACCATCGACCAGTTGTTTTAAAACCCATGATTGAATAATTCGCTCGTTTGGCCGCTCTCATTGGATTAAATCCCGGCTAAAGCACAGAAAGGCCGCTCCGTGTGGCATATACTTTCGACTAGGCATTATTTGTTCACACGCGCGTACACGAGGCGCAGTCGATAAATCGCCCGTACGCGTGTGTACAAACTTTGAAAGCTTGGCAAAAGCCGACGTGCCAATTAATCGCGTAAAAGAGTGAGAGCTACTCTCGACCGCCGCCGTTGTCTATTATCGTCTATTCAAGTTGTAAATGCACTTCCGCGGATGAAATTACCGCAGCTTGAGCCATCGATGTAACCGTACACGCCAGTATCGACATCTCGCTTATCGGAAAATATATTGTTTATCCGTTCGTTGTTTCACTCGTTGTATAGTCTTTGCTTCATCCGGAGTGATGGCGCATCGACAGTGGCAAGCGTTATTTCAACGAATGCGCGTCCTTCATGTGGATTCCACCAGCAGTGGACGCAACTTGACCAACACACGTAAATCAACAGACGAGCGAATGTATAAAACTAACGTGTAGAAGAGGGAAGGTTCAAACAAAGGCCTCATTAATGAAACATCAAAAGCTTCGCGAGCAGAAGAGAAGGGGAAAAAAGGGGTCATCGGTGGTGCTGGATTAACGATCTTTTGCTCAGCGACTATCACCACCTCGTCTCTTTCTCTCTCCCTTTCCTCACCACGTAACCTGCTTTATTCGAGCGTATGAATACAAGGTAGGTACACGTGGCCCTCGGGGCGTCTCGTTCGCTGACTTTGTTTCACCCTCTCTTTTTTGCCGATACCTACCAACAACTGTCGGCGCGTGCGACGTGTTTCGATCGAAGCACCAAACCGTTCAAACTTTTCCTCTGATCAAAGTTAATTCGTTCTCGTGTTTCACTTATTTTCGTCCGACCAGCTGTATGTGTTTAGGGATTTGTTTTACCCGCGGTGTGCGGCACTGGAAAAAGGTTGAAAAAAAAAAATTAGAGCCACGTTGTGTGTACATGGTTTTCCTTGCAATGCAGATTTCGCTGAGACGTCGAATGCAGCTTGCACCTTTTTTCCCGAGGAACTCTTGGATAATACAAATTTTCCGATACGAAGGAGACGTGCCTAAAAATGATAAATTCACCCTCTACCGAATGTATATGCTCGTATTACGAGCAATCGCGTATATATATATATATATATACGTGGTGTTGTCGTATTGTATACCTATCGAGGGAGAAAGCATTTGCGGAACAATGCAGAACGTCGATAGACTGCTTCCGCCGGCGTTTAAGAGCAAGCTCCCGCGATGGACGTGCATCTATTTCATCCGCAGCCACTTCTGCCTTCCTCTTCTCCCCTTTTGCGAGATAGGGTACTTCAGTCTCAGGCTATCCTCTTCATGGCTGGGCTGCTTGCAAGCTCGCAACCTTTACACATATACTCGCGTGGGTGTACGCCTAGTAGTTACACATACTTACACCGATACATACTTATCACTTACGCATGCAGGGGCAAGTGCGTCTTGTATTTATCAGGGACGTATGTGCCTATGTGTACCCCTACGTGCACGTGATCCGCATATACATAATCAAATGAGCCCTCGGTTTGGCTGCACAGCCGCGTGTAGGGTGCGTGCAAGCTCATACATACATACATACCTACAGTACCTACACACGTTTGTTGCTCTGTGTGTGTGTGTGTTGTCGTGCATTACATGGGAGAAGCGCCATGTCATATACATTAATTATCATGTGCACGCACGTGTATGTACATGTGTACCTATACCTTATACCATACCCATACAAATAGTGGGCTTGCGTCGTGTACAGCTCGAGGCATCCGAGACGAGCCGCACTGCTGTACCCACCTTATACTGCTGCGGGGGCACGGTAGCTTGGGATCGTGTTTAGTTGGTATAGCCAGGGGTAGGTGTACCTATATGTGCAAATATGCGTCCAAGTATGGTAAGTAGGTATATATATATACATGGGCACGTCAACCGATACATACATAATATACTGTTCAGTTGTATGTACCTATATTTGTATATACGTGCACCAACTTTCTCGCTAGCATCACGCGCAGTAATGGATGTGCGGTGAAAATGTACTCCACGTTTAATATCCGAGCCCGTTGAAAGATAACCCACTAGTTGTCATGCTGGCACTGTTGCCGTGTTGCATTGCTTCATCATCATTGTTCCCATGGTTTTAAAGAATATATTCTAATCGTTGATTTCAATATTTGTTTTATTGTTCTGCCGTTTGGTCGACACCGCGTAGCGCGATTAACGCTTCCTATACGTTATTGTATTATAACAATTTGTAGTTTTGAGGCGTACCGTTGTCGTGGCTGAGGCGGCAGATGGGCTATAATATAACAAAGTTCGTACGTGACGAGAATAAGGAAACTCCCCACCTACCCCCTTACCTCTCTTCCTGTTTTGCCGTCGAATTGCGTTTGATAACTTAAAGTCGATACGACAAGAGACATGAATACAACTGTACATGAACACAATATTAATCACGTTATCGCAAGTAAGTACAAATAACAAGAAATGGCACGATGGTTACCCGCGTAAAAATTTTTGCTTGGGCAATGAGAAAATCCCAAACTTGGATTTTCGTTGGAATATTTTACTCAAGTTTATCAAATGTTCTTCCAAACGTCTAAAAAATTAATTTGTTGCGTCAGGATATTAGTTGGTCTGCATTATATGACTTACGAAAAATATTGAATAAAATATTCTAACTAAAATTCAAATTTGGGATTTTCTCATTGCCCAAGCTTGGCCAAAGTTTGGCCGAACGTTGACCACATGAACTTTGGCAAAATTTTGGCCAAACGTAAAAATTTTTACGCGGGTAGGGTCATTTATATGCCTATAAATGGCTTTTGTTCCGCGATGGCTTCTTGGCGTTTTTTTTTTGCGAAGAGGCTATCCAATTCGAGACGAATATCTGCGAATGGCAGTCCAATTAAGCCGAACGTAAAGCTGCAGCCGCCTCTGGCAAGTTACCCGTGCCGAAATCGCGGGGTAGGTATAATTCCTTTCGCATCAGCGGTTCCATTGCCGGGTATCCTTTATCTCGAAGCTTACCTCCCGTCCCTTACCGCGCCAAAAGAGATAGCCCTCTCTCTCCCCGCGTGGCTGTGTCTCTTGTCTCTCGAACGCGAAATCTCGTCTCGGGAGCATTTTGTTCCACCTCGTCCGAGATGCGACGGACAATGAGCGACTGTTCAATTTTTTTTTTTTGTTTTTCCCTACTGTCAAAAAAAATGACAATAATCACAATGACGTTCGAAAGCGTATATACTCGCGGAATTTCGCGTAAATTGAGGCAATTTGACGAACCATTGTGCCAGTTAAATCGGTCCTACTTCATCTTTTCTTTAATCATTCCGGGCTTTCGTGTACTTTAATTAGCGGGGAATAAGGGCCGGGTATTTTAATTAACGACACCCTTTGTGTTTCGCCCAACCTTTGCTTTTTACAGTTCTCCCTCTCCGTGCCGTGTTGGTGGTTTTTTTTATTTATTTATTTTTTACATCTCTTCGTTTACCGAAATTTAGCTCGTTTGATTCGTCGAATGAAACACATTTTTTTTTCTTTTAACGCAACAAAAAAATGTTGCCTCTTTTTTTCTTTTTTACATCGTGAAAAAAGAGAGGAGATGGCTAATTAAAATTATCGGGTGAATATCTGAAATTGAAATCCGATAAGTTTTGAAAATGAAGCTCCCCCTCACCTCTATTATCCCGGCTTTCTCCGCTAGTGTATCCAGCGAGCGAAAGGGAGGAGCTGAAAATATTTTTTGCGGTGCATGAAAGCTCAATGGAAGAGCCCGGCGCAGTTCGATAAAATGAGGGCTCGATTAGTTGGGCCGAATCACTCGGCTGCAGTGTGTATACAGCCCCCGTAGCATCGGCAGCGAGCGAGCTATGAATAAAACGCTAGTTATCGAGATCGTGCGTCTATATATATACACATCCACTCCACGCGAGCGAGAGCCGAGAGGCTCATTTCGTCCAGCAGCGCCTCCACTGCTCTCTCGCCTGATTTATCCGAAAACTTTGCCCTTTGCCTCCATACCTCCCGCCTATCCCCAGCTGCCGGCCTCTTTCTTCCTCCGCCTCTCGTGCGGCCACCATCCTCTCATCCCCGCCTCCCCTTTCAACCACTCGATCCATCATTTTTTTTTTTTGGCTCGCTATCCTGTCGTACTTGGGTACTGGCCTACACTCGCACGGCCCACTCTTTCGACACCTTATTGGCTCCTTTTTTCCTTCGAGACGATGAAATGGTTATTTATACTACGCCTCTGGCCGTAAGTACCGCTTTATATACCATTTAGGGGTTCGATCTTATTTTGACCCAAAAACCGCGCACGACCCGCTCCACTGCACCCATTATAATTCCCAAGCGTACATAGCTGGACACGTGTACGTACGCGGGCGCGTTACGAAAACACCGACCATAGCACTCACGGGGGTTTATCCAACGGTGCAAAAGTGCGCGGAGGAAACCCGCCGCGCGACTCTTTTGCGTCCTTTATTCTTCCTCCCTCTCTTTTTTTTTTTTGCTCGTGCCTCGTAATTTTCAGCGGGTTACGCAGTTTTTCCCTCTCCCTCTCCGTTGCTTTTTTCCCCTTTCTTTTGCCCCCCCCCCCCCCAACCTCGTTTATGATTCCGCGTAAGCATATTTGCCCTGCCCCGTTAGGAACACGCAGTTAAACTTACTACTTTTCGCCTAAAAGCTCCTCCGCTCGCTTCCTTTTCCTCTACCGCGCGGATTTTATTTTTTTTTTAACGCTCCTACCTCTGTGAATATACTTTTTTTTGTTTACCCGGCTTGGTAATGCTTTGGTTTATTGCGTTGAATAATATTGTACACAAAAAAAAAAAAAAAAAACAAATAACAACCCGAAGCTTAATTAATTTTAATTTGCGCAGGGCTAAAAAGCTCCCTTCCTCTGTACTCATCCTTTCATTCCAGTGAATGTACCGAAGCATGTAAAATGTTTATTTGCATCTGTAAGTCGTTGCCATATTTTGGGATGGGTCGTGTGCGTTGTAATAATACCTACGTGGTACACGTTGTGCAATATGCAGCGACTATAGTGGTAAATAAAAAAAAAAAAAAAAAAAAAAAAAAAAAAAAAAAAAAAAAGACTGATATTACGTTGGGAAAGTAAATTTGAGTTTGCTAGCAACAAACAAACATTGTTATTATGTACGCCAGGTGCCAACAAAATTTTAATTAAACTTTCGTTGATTAAATAACTTTCATCGGTTACGCGAGAAATTCGACAACACGTGTATATATACTGCCAAACAGGGTCACGCATCCTATATTTGTAATATTGGCACGATACNAAAAAAAATAGAGAGCTTCCACGTCACTTGATTTGATTGGGACGCCCGTGAGCGAGCTTTTTTTTCATCAAACGGAATTGATCGATAAGCGAACGATTGGGGGCTCGAATGATTGGACCAGCGAGAGAAAGAGAGATGTTTGTTTTTGTCTTTCGTTGCTTTCGCTCTTTTCCAAACTGATTGTTGAGAGCTGGTTCCGCTGATGTTTGATTTAGGCTTTTCATTGCGCTGATGAACGTATTTTTTCGTATTAATAGAGCGACGCTTTAATGATTATCACATTGAATAATCGAGTGAAATTTTTTTCAGAACACCATCCTCCCGGAAGCCGTTCACTTTTGGGAGAGGGCCCTCATGGTCCGCGAAACGAAGAAGACCATACGCCTCAATAGGTCAGTACCACATTTTCTTGCTCTTTTATCAATCACATATCCACGTATGTATATTTTTATATCGTGATAAAAAAATCACTTCAAGCACACGTGTATGTATACTGTCAGGGTACAATATATACAATGGCGTACACGTGTGCACACTGTACCGGGGCTCTCGTGCGAATTCAATCATCCCTCGGAGGGGGTGAAAGCGTGGCGGAGAGCAAAAGCACCCCCGGTGGCACCGTAGCCATCGTCGCAGCTCGTTTCACTAAAACAAATGGCAAAGTTCGTGCAAAATCAATCTACCGAACAGAATGCATAATTAGACCAGCTCAAAGACAGTTGGGGCGGAGAGAGAGAGAGAGAGAGTTGGTTGTTCCGCTCCATCGTCGGTTAGCCGAGGAACTACGTATATATAATAGCCCCCGACCCCCCCTGTACGTCTGGGAGCAGTCGTACGGTGAAAACGCTCGATTCAGCGAAGACGTGAACGGAGAACGGAATTCCCAAGTAGTCTCGTCGCGCGACTAGAGCTTAAAGCTCACCCCCCCCCCCCGACTCTCGTCCGCATAGTATTACTGTATACAACACCACTGTAGTTTGCATCTAGTTTCCATGGAACGATTTATGTACTGCTGTGTATACATGTATACATCCCAACACGTACGCGACGATGCCCCTCTAACAAGCTACTCCGATGGCTCCAGACTTGCACTGTTCTCTCCTGCCGACTTTTCCATTTTAAATTGAGCCTCCTGGTGCCCCTTGTGGGGAGATACGACACCGTAATATATAATGTATCACTCCAGTGTTGGTAGGCAGGTATTAGGTAACAGAGAGTCTCTCATAGTAGTAGCAGCGCGTGATTCAGAATAAACATAATCTAATCGAGTCTTGCGCGTTTGCCAGGCCACACCAGCTGGCTCTAATTTGTATGCAAGCGCGTCGTACACGGAGAAAGGGGGGGGGGGAGGGTGGACAGGTAGGTACACTCGCGCATAAATCTCGGCACGCAACGCTTGCCGTCTCTGCGGTAATGAGGTCGGGCTTCCATCGCTGATGCACTATACATTCGTACATGATATAATGTGTATATAATATTATGTGGGGCGCGCAAGTAGATACAGTGGCGCTATGGTCAGACGCGAAGAAGGTGTAGGTATACAGGGTATATAGAGGTAGCAGGTGGACCACGGGAAACCTTAACCGAGTCAAAACAGCGCACGGTTTATCATCTTACCGCTTGGCTGGGTTTTCCCTTCTGCGTCCGTGGTTTCGCCGGCGCTGCTGGCTCTTGTCTGTTTTGATTGCAACTCTGTGCCCGGAGGATACGGAGAGCTGTACATGCTGATTCCCCCTCCTTGCTTTTGCGATAAAAATAATATTTTACCTACTGGTTGTTTATTTCTCGGCAATTTGCCGCCAGGAAAAATAAAAGAAAGGGACCCCGTGTACGGTAACGATTTTCCCTTGAAATATGATATTCGCCCCGACCGCCGAGCACCTAAATCACCACTGCAGACGTAGAATCGGTATATATGTATGTACCCACCGAACTTGATAAATAATCTTTTTATTCCCTCGTGAAAGCCATATTTCAGTGAGCTGTGGGTGCATTCCACGCGACCGAGTATTTGCCAGTTGGAGGCCCAATTTCGTGCAACAACGAGAGAAAAGACGTCACGCAAGCGCCAGCTCCTTCTCGGCCGTATATATATTTACACGCATCTTGCACCTGGAAAAACCTGCTCGCGCAATAAGTCAGGAACTTCCGGTCGCACGTAATTATTTATACATGCGATTAACATCAGCCCAGAGTATAGATGTTGGCTCGCGTGTGCCCCTGTTTGTCGCCCATTCGCCCGAGTTTTCTCTCTCTCTCTCGAGTCACCCTTCGCGGCAAGAAACCGGACATTCCGGACGCGCTGATGGAGAAAAACCACCCACCGGCGGGCCTTTGGATTCCACGCGCCCAGAGGACACGTGCGAATTCCCTGGGCGTTTGTGAGACATTTTTGTCGTCCAGCGACTCCTCCACGTGGCACCTCGAATGAAATCCCATGTTCGCTCAGGGGTGGACGTGGATCAACCGGCATCTGGAGTTTATCAATTAAAAGCGCTATTGGAAATACATCTCTTTTGACTCACCCGCGAAAAGAGGTGCCAAACACCACGACTAATTTGGTTTTTTAGGTGTAACGAACTTTGTATTTACCGTTCGCAGAGGAAGCCCTTACTCCACGTCGTGCTGATGATGCTGTACCAAGTTGTAGGGAGCCCCGGGTCTTTGTATGTTATGTATCCTTTGGACGTTTATGGGCGTGTAATGTTAATGCGTGTTGGCGCGTCGACCATTAGTCAAACAAATTGCGCGCTCGCACCCACACTTTGCAGCCACCAGCTTCCCTCCCGCGTGTGTTGATTATACGCTCCACAGATCGCTTTTGAGACAACGGATATAAGGGCACGGTATACTGCCATCGTGAGATTTACGAAATTCTTCGGTAGAAAAACCTGTACCAATACCGGGGCGATAAATCGAAATTCAATTTGCTCCGTCTGCGAATACGATTGCTTCGATTAGTCGTTAAGGGGGAAAACTCGGCGCTCGTATTCCGCCGGGAAACCACGTCGTAAAAGTCTGAAGAGAAAACGAATTATCCTCGAAAAATGCAGCCCCCCGGAAATTCAGGGCCGGAAAACTCGATCGACCCTTTAAACTCGGCCCGAGGATTGCCCCAATAATTTCCCGCTGTCGGAAAAAGAAGATAATAAGTCAGCGGCCCCTCGGATCGTTACTATACTTACATATCCGATGCGCTCCGTACCCATATACGTATAGGGTAGCGGAGCTAACCGTGCCCCACAGTTGGCCAACCGCGTGAAATGGGACGCGCTAATGCCAAATAAATTAACGCTTCTTGATTTTTCGGATGCGCGTTTCATTTTGCAGGGGATCGATGAAGCGGGTTCGAGGATTAATTGAAAACAAATGGCTACGTTGAGCTCTGGGGCGTATCTCGCGAGCCGGGCCATCCCCCCCGAAATTTCTTACTTTCATTAGGGATTATTGGCCTTTCCGAGGGTGATTCCAATCGACCGCTGGCTCAGAGTGCGATTCGCCAAGTTTATCACTTCCCCCCCCCCCGCCCCCCATTCTTGGCCGCTTTGAACTTTTTCATCAAAACTTTTCTACTCTTTGATTCTCGCGGTCTTTGGCGAAATCCTCCGCCGCTACCTTTCCGGCTAAGGACTTCTTCCTTTTTACTTTTCCGTGCTCGTGTTTTTCTCCCTCTTGACTTTTACCTGTATATAGCCCCGGGAGTTGCATTTGTTTCCGTGCCAAACTTATTTCACTTTACCTGAAATAATTCCCCCCCCCCCTTTGTCAACTCCCTCCTTCGAGCGGCAGAGATATTTTTATATTTACGTCCAGGTGTTGCTCTTTCATCCAAGTTATGGAGAAAAATCCTCCCCTTCGCGTTTACCTCGGTCGATAAACCGTATACTTCCTCATTTTACGGAGAGCCGTGATACGCGCCCTCCTCCCTTGTGTCCGCTTCGTGGAATTTCTTAACCCCTCTGCTACTCTCGCTCTCTGTTTTACGTTTTATCGTGAAAAATTTTGTCAATCTTTATCCTCGTCCCCCTCCTCGTTGAAAAATAAAAAGGGAAAAAGGAGTAGCGGTAATGGTGACAGTAAGTAGCAGCCCCCCCGACTCCCCCGAGGTATTTTTTCTCCCCCCGTGTTATGCCAGTAGCTCCTCGCAGCAGTCCAGTCGTTAAGTCAACTCCACCCCCCTCGCTCGGCGTCCCTTACTTTATTCCTTCTAGAGTACTGTATAGGTGTAGGTATGTATATATATACGCTAGTTTTACAGAAAACCACGAGTGCCGTCGGGCGGGGGGTGAAAAAAAAGGAAGCAGCGAAACAGGTGGAAATAGGAAGGAAGGAAGGAAGAAGTAAGGAAGTTCCAAAGTGCTTGGGAAATACTTTGCTTCGGCGAAGCGCGCTTATGTATTTTTGCTTTTTATTTGCCGGCGCCGGTATTTAAGGAGCTGCCCGCGTCCGATGCTTTTCTTTTTTTTCCCCACTCCCATCACGTGGGGTCGAGGAATTTCCTTCCCTCCGATGGGGGCGCAACGAGGTCAAGAACGCGCTCGCCCAGATATTAACTTTTCTCTCCGCGCTTGGGTGTATATATATAGCCATGTGGTACATATACCTCGGGGTGAGACTGGATTTTCAGCTTTTCGAGAGAAAGGACTTTTGTCCCGAGTAAATATTGGCCAATTTCTTAAATTATCCTCCCGCGTCGAGAAAAACAAAGTTTTCAGCCAAAGTCGCCCTTGCTTATACATACGTACACAGGGGGTTAGCGAAAAAAATACAGCCCAAGTTTCGCGGTGTGCGTTCTAGGGGTAAGGTTTGTTTGGAAACTATAGCGTCGATGTGGCGGAAACCGTTGGAGGGAAGTTTAGAGCACGCCCAGTTTCGTAAATTGAGCACCGTAAAATGCACCCTCCAACTTTTGCACCCGCTAACGCGCCGCAACAGTACATACGACGGTTATAATGTAGGGGCAGCAGTGTCCACGTCACGCGGATAATGTCTCCCGATGCTTTCCGGACTCGAATCGATTAATGGCCTACGTCTCCTCCTCCTCCTCTAGCCTTGTATAAATATATATATATAACAAACGAAAGTCTACTCTCAGCGAGGCAAGACAGACAGCTCAAACACGCGCCTTGAGTGCAAGCGTGTAGGTACATACACACACCCAAGTATGTGTACACGGCAGGGGTTATCGATCGGGCAAGAGCGTCAAACCTCTCGTTTCCAGCGCCCACTTCCCGAAAGACACCCGGGGTCGAGGGGAGGGTGAGGTTACAAGCGCTACAATGTGACACGCGAGGGGCTTGCAGGGGAGCGACTTGGTTCTCGAGAGCAGTGGCGCATCCCTTCCTCTGTCCTATAACCTCGAAAAAGTTGAAAACGCGCTCTCTTGTTCATAATTACCACATTATCTGTGCAAGCCTGATTACGCAAAGACTACGTTTTTTTTTTTTTCTTATCCTTAATTCGCTTGAAAATGCTTCCACCTCAAACAATCGCAAGCGCTGTTTTTCCCTTTTTTTTAATTTGTTTAAATAATAATTAGTCATTGAATGACCTTGTTATCATTGATTTAGCCCGTAAAACGTGACGTATATCATATATCCAATAAAAGATAGAAAATGACGATTATCGTCCATTCGATGGAATCCCGTACAATTTTCACACCCCGTCAAACGCAACGGAGTCGAATTATCATCCACCCAAACTCTTACGATGGGCAACCGATGGAGCGAAAACCCGGAGCACCCGAGACTACAGAGAGGGGAGGGGGGCGGGAAAAAACGCGAGCGACAGCGAAAATTTAAACTGCCCCGGGGACAGAAGAAGGGCAGCAGACGCGGATGAGGAAAAAGGATAGGGCAGAGGTGCACCTGCTAGCTGGAACCGCTTGGGGGATAGGTATATACATCGATGCATAGGAAGGAAGGAAGGGTTGCCGGTAGAGAGTCTGATCCATTATTCAAAAGATGCGCGAGTAGTGTCGCCGCCCGGCCGCCGTAGCTCTATTTACCGGCGCCCACCCCGACATCCTGCACACGCTCTCTATACCTCGTAAAATTTCTAGGAGGAGGAGGCTGCAGCAACTCCCGTCGCGTGCATAAATACGTAGAGCGTCTGCCGAACCAACGTGCCCGTGGATACCACCAACGGCTCAGACCCGAGTGCTTTCATGATTATTTCATTTTTTCCCTCGTCTACGCGTCCCCGCTGTACTATTACTTTACAATGCTCCTACAAATAGGAGCACCTCGATACTCGCGCTGGTTATTCCATGCACATTATTGTACGTAATTTACGCAGTCACATCGGAGTGGTTTGAATGTGTTTTTTTTTTTTTTTTTTTTTACTTTCACATTGAAATGTCTACAGCAAAAGTCGAACAACAAACTTTTTATGGCGAAAAAAAGGGGCGATTATTGCTGTAGTTGCTGTTGTTTGTGGGGTTGCTTTCCGGGGCTAACTTGCTTGCCGCTCATTTATGAAACAAAACCAGCACGAAACCCTTATCTCGTGGAGTTCAAAGAATTTTATTTTCTGTTTTTTCTTCAACAGAGAAGATAAACCCGCCAGTAAAGTATACATATTCCGTCGAAACGAAAAATCCCTCCCTTTGTTTTTTAATAGCGCTAAGCGCGGGGAGAAAAAAAATTTAATGCAATAAAAGTCCAAAGCTTGAATCTAGTGGATCCTCGAGACAATGGCCGTCTTTAATACTCGGTACCCCCCGGGGTTGGTCGTGGATATAGCAGTAAGACGGTATAAGCTATATACAATCCTTACGGAGGAATAAAAAAAAAAAAAAAGAAAAGAGTGAAGCAAAGCGAGGGTGTATGTATGGATGGGAGGCTCTTTTATTTATCGTCAGCGGGCACGTTCCCGCTAAGCATCCACCGCCAATAGAGGTCCCATAAAATACACGAGTCCGTGGCCTCGTAACCACTTTCCCACAAAAACACTGAGCCGCGCACGTAAACTCACGTATAACGCGCCCTCGCCAGTAGGCTACGTCCTACACTTTCCCTCCCCCTCCTATATACGTGTACGTGTATAGGTGCACGGGGGTGTATTATACACTGTGGCTCTTTCCTCGCGTGTGCGGCTTGCGGCGCCCGCTAATGCAGAGACACCATTCCTCTTTGGAATTACAGCGATGCCTCTGCGCTCGCGCCACAACAAATCTTGGGTCTCTCCCCGTGTACCTACTTCCAACCTACATCCACCTACCTACTCCTCCCCTTCCAGGAAACCTTTCCAGTGGTATCCACCGCGTACCACCCCTGCTGCTGCTGCTGCTGCTGTTACTCCCCCGGCACCTCGTTTGTCTTCCGCTTCCGTTTCTTCTCCGCTGATGGGTACGCGAGAGCTACTCTTACACTTTGACGGCCAATGAGGCTCTCGTGTACTTTTTTCTTTTTTCAGTATACCTATACTGCGCATTTCTTTGTCCACTTAGCTTTTTTTTTTTTTTTTTGTTTGCCGAGGGGTAAAGTTTGCCCGCCCGTCATTTCTTTTATAGTATACCACAGATCGCTCGCAATCGATCATAACAAAGTAAAGTGCTACCGCTGGCGCGTCATTATCGATAAGGACGTTGACGTGTGAAGGGGCCAAGGGAAGGAGAGAGAATAGTCGTGCAGCGATAAATGCAATTCGACCGGCGCGTATCGAGCGTATACAATAAGCTTGGAGTTTGCGTCCGAGTTGATGTAATGGTAACCACGAAGTCAGCGGTGGTCGGGGTTGTTCTACTTTTGATTGAGAAAAACAATTTTGTCACAATTTTTAACAAACGAAGTAAATGTATGGCTCGTTGTTTTTAATTCACTGCTCTGAAAAATATATACTCTGGTATGCAATCAACTTTGATGCTTCTGTAATTCATTAAACGACGACGACCCGTGCATTAAATCTTCCGGCTCTGCGATTCGTATATCATCAAACTGTCAGCTCATAAAGGACCTATGCCAACAGGCTGTCATTGCTCGGAATGCGAGGGGAGGGATAAAAAAAGACAAATTTCACGCTCAAAGTATTAAAGTGAAAGAAAAAAAAACTCTCGTCGGATTAATCAACGTCCCCAATGAACGTCAAACGATTCGATCTGACGAACCGAGCCCTCCATTTTCCCTCCCTATCGGAGGATCCCCATCACCTCCCCCTCCTGGCATGTACACTATTGTATACGCGGGGATCGGCTGCCAACCCGACTCGACTATGTACACACACTGGCTCGTCGCTACGGTATTACTTACCCTTACATCGCACCGCTTACTTCTCGTCATCGATCATCCCTTCCTCCGCGCTCCAAACGCGGACGAGTAATTCCATCGCGCGCTCGCGTGAATTTTATTATCGCGGTATTGAAATCACTCTGCGACCACCACCGGGGCACGGTTGTTTGTTTGTTCGTACCGAGATGATAGATAGCTAGTTGGAAAAACGAGGCGTATACCTTTGAAAAATGCACGGAGAGTCTTTTACCAGCAAAACCTTTGTTTTGCGCGGCGGAACTAATTTCGAACAAAAATGCCCCGCAGCCGGAAGGTGTACGAATGTTGGGGCGAGGAAAAATAAAAGCCAGGGCTCTCTGAATAATTGAAAAATACCGATGAATATTACACGGGGAGCTCGAGAGGACGGTCGGTGTGTGTAAATACCGGAGATGCCGAAGGAGGGAAGCAATACCTGCAAGAGGGATAGGCGCGAAATACCCAGAGACGGGGCGAGGGTGGCGCGGCGGTGTATTCAACAAAATGAGAAAAATAATGAGGATTCAGAGAAACAAAGGAGAAGCTCGTGTGTATGTTCGCGATGATGCACGGCGCGTGAAAAATCAACGCGGAACAAAGGGAGTAGTTGCACACGCGTGTACGGAAAATGAAGGAGGAGCAAATTGGATGCGACGAAGCAGCGCGGGAGAGGGAAGACGAGGGGATCGATGGGGGAGTGTAAACGGCGCGAGGAAAGAGAAAAAATAAAAGATTGAAAGCCGATATTTGTAATTAAAATTCAAGACAAACAGAGTATATATACGCGAGCAAACAAGTGTCAATCAGAGCGAAGTTTATTTATTCGACCTTTTTTTTTATCGACTCGGTAAATTGCAGGCAGCTTATACACTTGATTATATTCATTTTGTGAAGGATGTCACGCGGTATTTGTCACGCGTCATGATTGAAATTGGGGTAATCGACAATGACAGTGTAGTGGAGTGCTCTTGTAGGAAAATAGGTAATTTTAGACGATAAACGAAATATTGTTATCGTTTGTACGCGTCGAGGGGACCTTATTGTTTTTATTTGCAAAGAAATTTGGCAAAGCATCAGCCACAATCCCGACGCGCCGTCACCAAAGAGCAAAAGTAACAAAAAGACACTCGTCGAGCGAGGAAAAAAGGAGCCATCCAGAAAAGCTTTGAAATCAGAAGGGGAGAAACAAACAAAAACAAAAAAGAAATCAGTCTCTGGTAAACGATGGAAGCGTTGAAAAAAAAAAAAAAAAAAAAAAAGAAAAAAAAGGAGACAAGGAGGAAGAGTAGAAAGCGAAGCGCACCGAGCTGTGAAAAGAACAATAAAAAAATACGCGGAGAACAGCTCGCGTGCGTGTGCAGTAGAACGTACGCTCCGATAGAAAGAGACACGTAAACAGTGCAAAAAGCAGTTCGGAGAGGGAAAAGCTGGAGCGGAAGGTGAGAAAAAAAAGGGTGCGAAACAAACGGTCTCTCTCTCTCTCTCTCTCTGCACTGGATGTAGTTGTGCTGCTGTGAGCCTTTGTGCGTCGCCTTGGCCGCCCTTCAAATACAAGCGAACTATAACGGCGTTCTTTCCATTGCGATTGTGGTTTCACCGCTGCGTAAAACTCACCGCCTGGTACACCTTACCCTGCACGTCTGCGCGATGTGGGCTACAATTTGAGTGGATGAGTCGTTGTTGCATGGGTGGCTCTCGAGGAAAATCAACACCTGATGATTGAAATCAGTCAAAAGGTGGACACGCATCACGAAACGAGACGGCACAGAGCTGCCATACTGTATACATTGTGGTTAGCTGTTGCATAAGCACGGCGTAGCGCGATACGCACTGAATTGCCTGATGCCACCCGAAACTCCATCTACACGAAGGTGTGTGTATAAAATCGCAGTTTACGCCATACTTGTCTGTAGACTTTCAAGTACCTACTTCGAGCCAACGACCCAAACATTTGCTGAAACTGTACGACTGACCCTGCCCTTTGATCAGCCCCCCCTTCTTGCATATACTCGATGCATGTATTTGTATTATTTGACTTGAAAAAAAAAAAAAAAAAAAATGTCTCTAGAGAAAGAAAATAGCGAAATAAAGTTTAGGTGTTACGCAACGAGTAATTTATTGAATATAATTATACTTTGTTGTTTATCGAGGACTTGTGGTTCGCTCGAGTAATAAAATTACATTTACATTGACAAATGATGTAAAAAAATCTTTTTTATACTTGAAGTAACTCATCAATCTAAATGGATTTGCGGGTATAAGAGAGATGTAAGCTGTTTTTAATGGTTGAATGAAAAAAAAGAAAAAGAAAAAAAAAGAAGGAAAAAGCTCTGCAAGCTCAAAGAGAACGCGTACGCCCCCTCGCTCTCAGCACTAGCGTCAACGTCATCCCCTATACGTATGTAATATATGATCCACCTCGGTGTACTTGCACAATTTTTTTTTTCTTTCCCCCCTCCTCCCGCTGTTCTGGTCCACTGGTGGGTATATATGTTTTATCCCCGTGTGCTTCCTCTCTCTTGTGTGGTGCACAGCTTCATTCGATCTCACGAGGAGACGTAATCCCTATAGGGTCCCCCCCCCTTCTGGTCCTCGAGTCGAAAGAGGCGGAGGCGAAAAAAGCCTTGATAGAGGGTAAGCGTATGGCGCGCTCCTTCGCAAGCGGGAATCCGCTAAAATAGGACGCCATCATCCAAACCCCTTCTGCCGTATTACCCGTGAATCTATCTACGCGTGTGTGTATAAACGAGATGGGGTGAAAGCCTGCTTGCACGGGATTTTCCCCTCCTCGCCCTATATCCGTGGTCTCTCTGTGGAAGGAGATGGTAGTTAGTAATACACTGGTAACAGTATATAATACATACGTATGGTACTGCTTGTGCCCACCACCAGATCCGGAAAAAAGCTGCTCTGTTTATCCCTATGATAAGCCAGCGCAAAGACGCGATTCAAGAATACCCGACGTTTTGAGATTTCCACGTCAAAGTCGTGCCTCGCCTTGCCATTATTTGCTATCAACTTGTCAATTTCGACATTTGACTGTAAAATGAATACCTACTCTTGCGAGTTTTTAATTTTTTTCTTTCAAAAAGCTCTCCGCTGCTCTGTATACCTACCGTTTATAACGACACCACGTGCAGTTCATCATCGCGAAATCCAACAGATTCGGCACGACATATATATGTGCCAATATCAAACCGCGGCCAAGAGCAAACATCATCGACTCTTTGATATCTGATACAGCCGAGCGTGTGTTTTTGCAAAAACATGTTCGCGCAGATTAAATACACACCCACGCGGTTGGCAATCGCGTGAGGCTACCTTCAAAAGGTTTTTTAACCGATGGCTATCAAACAACGCACCCCTTGGCTCTTTTCCATAAAACAGAGCTCCGGTACTGCTGATGAAAAAAAAACTTTTTTTTTTTTTTTTTTTTTTTATACACATACTTACGTAGCGCGATGGAAATTCATCGAGTTTACTTTTCACTCCTATACCAGTCTCGTCGGGGCCTCCTCCATAAAAGCCGACTATCGAAGAATAATCGTTTTCAGACGTCTCTCCGGCAAACCGTGCTTTTGATCGATAAGCTATTACTGACTCTCTCTCTCTCTCTCTCTTTCGTTCCGACCGCGATAGCAGTGCAAGTAAAGACTTCTCTGCTCCATAATTTTTATACTCTCCGGCTATCGATTTGCATATATTCCCAGCCGGTGGATTACTGCAATTGGCGCGCCGACACTTTTCAAAGGGACGATCCCCTTTTGGCTCTCGCAGCCTCTGTCGATGTTTTTATTTAGTTGTTTGTTTCCCTTTTTCTTCTCGCTTCCCGGCACACGGGCGCCGTTGGATTTAATTGTAATTTATTCAAACGCCCCTCCCCGGGGTTAATAGAGCGCGCCAGTACCTACGGTTGTGTGCTTGCATTGTTTTTTCCTCTTTTTTTTTTTCATCTCGTTGCTGGGATTCGTTTCGAGAGGAGGAGGAAAAATTACGAGCGAGGTTCGAATCTCGCGGGCGGGCGTCGCGTTAATTTCCAGGGCCATTTTTCATCGCTCCCGTACACGCTCGTCGGGCAAATACACAAAATTAGAGAATAAAGCACGGCTGCATGGCGCGTACAATGCCATTGTCCCGAAAAAAAACTCGCTCATTGTGACCGGCGCGCTCTCTTCGGTCCGAGTTGCGTGTTACAGTGTGTCGTATACAAACGCGTCGAACTGTTGATTATATTATTTGCTCTGCCGGTGCGCGGGGCCCCTTGTTTTCGCAAAATGGCCTCGCCAAAAAAATCTCCCTTGGGGGTTCAGCGACCCCGAGTGCGCTCGCCTGAAAACTTATTTCGCGCCGGGCCGTGAATGGTGTGGTATACTTGGAGGTGAAGAAAAAGGAAAAAAAAAAGAGAGAGAGAGGAAAGAGGTGGCTGGAGCTGTTGAAGAGCCCGGATGGAGAGAGCCTCGGCGACAAATTTTTCGGCAGGTCGTTGCATTAGAGTGAAAGGAGTAACCGGGCGACGAAAACTCGAATCTGCGCGGGAGGGGGTGCGAGCGTGAGGCATGAAAAAAAAAAAAAAAAAAAAAAAATGCAACAAAACGAATCTTTTACTAGTCCCTATTCCCGCGAGCAATTTATTTTCCTTTGATCTCTTAGTGCCGGCTCATGAAAGAAGCTCCCCTCTGCGGGGCAAGTTTTTTCATTTATCTACAGCGTTAGCGTCGGCGTAACAGAATATCATCTCTTTGTCATTCTATAGTCTCGGACCTCCCTCGTTTTCAACCCCCACAGGATCAAAGAGAAGCAGAGACAGTGGGAGCTCGGCCGCCCCGAGAGCGCGAGAACTCGAGCTCCGGTAGGTTGGTAGCTGATGGGGCTGGTTGGAGAAAAAAAAAAAAAGGCGCTTAAAAATTAAGTGGCCCCTTTTCGCGCTCGCGATGAAAAGGCTGCTGTCGCAGTTTGGTTTTTTTTTTTCTCTTCATCGCCCACGACAATAGAAAATATCACGTTGCCCCTATAGGTATACACACCTGGTGGTTTGTATTTTTCTCGCGCGTCCAGCCAACTCCGTGATTGCTTGGAAAAAGTTCTCAGTCCTCGCCTCCTCTCTGTGAATTTTTCACTCCACCACCCCAAAGTGACTTTGTTGTTTAGGACTCGTTGGTTGAGTTTCGACTTGAAAATGCAAGAAATTACGGAGAGTATACGTGACCCCATTTTTTTTTTTTTTTTCTTCGATAATAATCGCACAAAGATGTGGTTGTTCGGCTAAAAGCTTATTTTTAGGCAGTGACAACTCATGTTCCGAACAGGTGTGCATGTACATTTTGTGCACTGCGTGACGTGCGGCTGTCGCGCGTGTCTCGAAAAATTTTTACGAGGCTTTCGCAGCTTTTTCCGAGCTTCCGACGTCTGCCACGTGCAACTATACCTTTCATCCACTCTCTGATACCACCAGCACGTAATTTTACCGCTTGGAGCGCAAGTGTATTGGACTCGAGCGAATATTAATAATCACTGGAAATTAATTTTCTTGAGATTAATAAAACGGACTTCTTTAATGGGGCCGATCAAGTTTTTCACGCGCAAAGACTCGATTTCGCAGTGCTTAAAAAACTTAGCGCCAAAAGTCTCGTTTAAACGCAAGCGCATCTCGTTAGCCGGAGGGTAATTTTTCATCTCGCCCCTTGCACTTTTATCCAGTCGCCGTTTCAAAGAGTCCAATTCTCCACCGCTAACCCCGTTTGCCCTTTTTCTCTAGTCTGTATTTCCTTCTTTTTTTTTAGATGTTGCACAGAAGAGAGGAACAAAAAAAAGTAAACAGGCAACTGCGCTAACGAAGAAAATGCAACGTTTTCCCAGTTTATCCCGTTTAGCCGGGGACTCTGGTGAAAAAGGGAAAATAATGATTAACAGCGGGTGAGAAAATAAAAAAAAAAGAGAGAGAAAAGTGTGAGAAAGAGAAAAACTTGCCACCGCATGCGATATAAAAATAGCGAGGTGGAGACTAGGTGGAACAAACATTTGCGTAATTGGCGCAAGTCATTAGCGTAAGAATAATAATCCGACCTCTTTCTGCAATTTTTTACTTCTTTGAATGCATTTTGAAAAAAAAAGAGTTACATGACTTTGTTGCTATCCCCGATGAAGACAAACGAGTTATTCCACGACAAATGCGAGTTGCGATCAATAAGATACAAAATTATCCAAAACGATCGTACTCATAGCTGAAAAAACTTTGTCCCCCTCTTTGGTTCGCGACGAGTAAAGAATAGGTGATAGAGAGGACAGAAATAGCATCGACACTGTACCACTGTGATACATACGTATATGAACAGAACGGAGGGTAGGGATATTGCGCTGCCGAGCTTTGGAATCCAATCTCACTTCCTTATCCGCTTAGATGGCGTAGCTATAATTGCACCGATTTTCATCTCCCGGTATATAGCTTATCATCGCGCGACGCTTCCGGCCGAGATTATTCCGAATTGTGGCCCGATACGAGACATTGACAGCAGCACCGGCGAACAGCTTTGGCCCTCGAGTGCACTCACGAGAGTTGGACTGCGGGCCGCGTATAATTAGCCTGCACACCTATATTCGGGTGACTTTCCAAATGGGTCTTGCAGTGGTGGTTGGAAAAACAAAAGCTTTCCTCTGTGTTGCTACATCGGTACGTGTTCATTACATGACTAGCATTTAAGTAAAAGCTGTCGATGACTGGGATACCCATTGTCCTACAAGAGAATGGGTATAAAATACCGTATTAGCTTGCAAACACGTGATGGGGACATAATTTTCCACTCGAACGTGTACGAGAGCACGTGTGCCAACTAATGTTTCAATAGCCTGGCTAATTTCCCGAAATTAGGATTCACCCGCGATCGGCTCCTCCTTCTGTTTCCACTCGTTCCGATCATAATTTAGAGTAGCTGTACGTTTCCCGCCGTTATGTATGTGTGCTCTCTCGATGCGGAGGTGCATGCATCATTAATCAAGTTAAATCCGCCGGCCGGCCCTGTCTGCGACTCTTTAGCCCCGCGCGCACTCGCATTATTAAATCCCGATGATTATCCGGCTGTTTGGCGCTACCTCTTTTTTTTTTTTTTTTTTTTTTCACCCGAAAAGCTGCAGGTTTTACGGGTCAATTGTAAGCTCTTTTTCGATGATTTATTTAGTTGTTTGACCGCTTTCGGCGCCCAGAAATGGAAGGATTCATGAAGCCCGCTTGGTGAATTTCTCCCCCGGTTTCCTCCCCGCCTTTAATTCATTTTGCGGAATTTAATACCGCCGTATGGGAAAAAAGCCAACTAGGGACTCTCGAAACCCACCGCTGTAAATTCCAAATGGGTCTTTTTTTTTCTCCGGAGCAATTCACGTGCTTCGGCCGATGCGCTATGGAAATTCGAGAGATGGCAAAATAAACCGGGAAATTCGGTGGCTTTGCAGGGCGTATCGATTTTCGCGCGGGAAATTTTCTTCTATTTCGGCACGAAAATTCCTGTTTTAATTTCATAGTAATGAAGGGCTACGAGAACAATACAAAGGATCGACAAAATGAAGTTTGCTCGGTAAATTTACTCCGAGTTTAATTGCAGTTTTAATAAATTTTTTTCATCGTGGCTCTGAAATAACATTTTTCAGCAAATAAACATTCAATTATTGCGCATTTCTTCTCTCCCCTGTTTAACTATATATATATACCGACCCATTCATTTCCAACTAATAGATTTTAAAAGGGTCCACATTGACACTTGATTGAAATTGACAGCTTCGTTAACTGAATTTATACATATATACACGTATAAAAAGGACACGAGCTAATATTACATGTATTGTGTGAAATAATAAAAAGTACAAAGGTTCTTGGGAGGAAAAATTTCGCCTCATTAAGGCGTGACGCAATTTTTCATCGCCGACGAATCGATTACAGAATAAAACCAATGAGCGCAGTTACTCGACCGAGACTTGGCTCTTTTTCATTTAACAAGAGCGTAATTAAAGTTTTCCTCCCGATGGACCCTTTTATTTCGAGCCACCACTACACTGTACACGCGTATACACGTGCAATGCACATATATGTACATCTGTAGGAGGTGGGTGAAAAAGTTTGGCCGAAAAAAAAAAAAAAATCTCTTGTATCGGCTCGCGTTGCAGAAACCGACGAAACACGCGCGACTTGGAGGTCGAACACGTGAGAGCGCACTCGCGCGTCAAACGCCACAGTCGCTCTCGCGTTTCCGTCAGCGTCGATATTTCTTTGCCACCTCTTGTAATTTTATCTCCCGGCTCTACCGGCGAGCCCGAAAACGAAATGAATGTGCATTTTTCAGAAAAAGAAAAAAAAAAAAAATTGACATCACCTTCAAAGAAACAAATTGAACAAGATGGGAATCTTAAAAGAGAGAGAAAAAAGGACAAGAGGGAGATGATCCCCGAACATCTACTCTGCTTGAAGCTCCCCCCGCCAGTCCGAATCTCCACTATAAGCTGACTTTTAACACCAAGGGAAAGTTCATCCTTCCCGTCGTAAAATACACGTAATAGCGTTTGTACGTACAACGAGAATACACGTGTATACACAAAGCAAAGATATGTTTCGTTGAAGTCACATATGTTTGTGCACACGAGTGCGATTTATCGGCCGAATTACGATGAATAACGAGATCGTTAAGTGCAGCTCGGATGTATATATATATATATGTATCCCCAACCATAAATTAGTCGACTGATTCGGTATCATTGTTCTAACACCTCGTTGGTATTATATTGCTGTGGAGTATAACGATGGTAATATCGATTCACTGGAAACAGCTGCGGAGCACGTGCCCTACGTGCATTAATCCGTGGGTGGTTTTCTCACGGATTACAGGTCCATCGGAATTGTAATGGTATAAAACTTAAAAAAATAGAAAAAAAAATGGTCACCCACACCTTTTTGAAGGCGTATGATGTGTACATGTAATGTTATTTCTCCAGCCATTTTCGAATAATCAAAAGGCAGGGGACAAAGCGTCGCTCGAACGACAGGAAGTTTAGCACGTATAGGCAGTGTGTGTGGTGCACCGTAGGCTATATAGCTAGCCTGTAAGCGACAACGTCCAAGTCTATACGTATACGTATATGAGGTGACACGTGTGGGAAACGTCAAGTGCGGGTGTCGTCGCCCCGACACGCTCCCGGTAAATGGGGAAATCGTGTCGTCGCTTCGGACTTAACTGCTGCTTTCCTGTGCTCGCACACCGTACAACGTCCATCCACACACGTATACACATCTGAGTAGTCCGCTTGTCCAGCTCTGCAATGTATAATACTTATAGGATTTTATTGGTGGGCACCGAGCACTTGTATAATTCACTGGAGACTAGCGATACGCGTCATTTGAATTTATAATCAAATTGCGATATAATTATATATCTCCCCGTGAATAAAAATTCATACCTGTCTATTTATTGATTTTTCTTTCCTCTCGAAATTTCAAGTGAACAGCCGCGTATTTCGTGCCCTCGTATAAAGCTCCTGTATACTCGTAAATACATATTTATGTTGTCACGCCAATCACTCTTTCGCTCTTGTTCTTATTTGCGATGGTTATCTACGAGGGGCTGTCCACGGGATTCAAAAGATTTGAATCTTTATTTGAATCTTTGTTGAATCTTGTATCATTTTTGAATCTCTAATAAAATTAATGTAAAATTGACCTACGATATATAATAAAATGGTATGATTGTATTAGAAACTTTTCAAGATATTGATGTTTAAACATCGTTTTGATAATAATTGGATCCCACATCATACATATCATACAAGTTTGTTTTGTGTGCCTTTGTAATAAGCACCATTACTTATTTAAAATAACACATGGTTGGTTATATCGGAGTACTTTTATCTCAATTATTAATGTACACACGTTTGTTATTGTTATTAATGTGATGAATAATATTGAAAAATATAGTTCAATTAGAACGTATATCACATGACACAAATATCGAACGGTGTAAAAATACTAATTAAGGTAGCTCCCTTGCGAAATCCTACAGAATGAAGTATGTTTCATTCAATAGATTTTAATCCATTGAATCCAACGGTGTCCTTGTTTATACCCCAAGTGGAGCCAAATCTCGAGATATTTTAGCTCAAAGTTGAATATTTCAACACGGGCTCAAATGGCAGAGCATAAAAATATCAGCTTGACAGGCATTTCCCAACACACAATAAAAAATCTGAGCAGACAAATTATGATGTACTTCTAGGAAAATCCCTGTTCTTCTCAATCCTGTCATGTAAAATGCTGGTAATGGAGCATTTTTCAAAGATATTTGCCAAGAAAGACGTAAAAATCAGCTTCATGGTTATAAATGACTGTAGCAGAATACGAACACTGATGTACGTATATACGTATACATACACAAGTGAAACTCACCTAATTGACTAGAGCAGTAGACAAGGGAGCTACCTTGATAAAGAAACCATATTTACCTTGATTTTTACATCAATTCAGTTCCCTTCATTTCATGGAATGATCAAATAATTCTTGTTTTCAATAAAACTGAACATTCACATGAATCTAATCACGGCTCATCAAAATAATCTTTTTTTCTCAGCGTGTTATACCCATACATTTACCAGCATTTTTCTACAAGATTTTTCTAGTCTAAAAAAAATGCAAACATTTACATTTCAACAACGTTTGTCTGTGAAAAAGTTTCATTGGCGATTTAAAAAAGATTCAAAAAATATTCAAATGAAATGCAATTGCGATTCAACCATCATTTAATGGTATTTTGAATCTTGAATCTATCAGACTATAGATAAAGGCCCCATTCACTCGAACTGTTACTCGAAGCGGTACTAAAGATTCAGGCATTATGAGTAATTTTATTTAATATCCAAGTTAAATTACAACTAAGCAACATTGATAGTAGGCAATATGCTTTTTTTCGATGAAACTTCTCATTTATAACTGTTAATGTGTCATTTTTATTTGGCGTGATCAATAAATGTCAATAAATTTAAAAATGGACTTTCATATCAAATCAGCCAAATGAAGTTTTTGTTACTACTGCATTCCAATGCATGTACCGATGTGAGCGGTAAAATATTTTGAATCTAAAAATTGAGGTTCAGAGATTTACGTTTAAGCAACGGCTGTCTTAAAAAAAAATTTATTGGCGATTTAAAAAAGATTCAAAAGATATTCAAATGAAATGCAATTGCGATTCAACCATCATTTAATGGTATTTTGAATCTTGAATCTATCAGACTATAGATAAAGGCCCCATTCACTCGAACTGTTACTCGAAGCGGTACTAAAGATTCAGGCATTATGAGTAATTTTATTTAATATCCAAGTTAAATTACAACTAAGCAACATTGATAGTAGGCAATATGCTTTTTTTCGATGAAACTTCTCATTTATAACTGTTAATGTGTCATTTTTATTTGGCGTGATCAATAAATGTCAATAAATTTAAAAACGGACTTTCATATCAAATCAGCCAAATGAAGTTTTTGTTACTACTGCATTCCAATGCATGTACCGATGTGAGCGGTAAAATATTTTGAATCTAAAAATTGAGGTTCAGAGATTTACGTTTAAGCAACGGCTGTCTTAAAAAAAAATTTATTGGCGATTTAAAAAAGATTCAAAAGATATTCAAATGAAATGCAATTGCGATTCAACCATCATTTAATGGTATTTTGAATCTTGAATCTATCAGACTATAGATAAAGGCCCCATTCACTCGAACTGTTACTCGAAGCGGTACTAAAGATTCAGGCATTATGAGTAATTTTATTTAATATCCAAGTTAAATTACAACTAAGCAACATTGATAGTAGGCAATATGCTTTTTTTCGATGAAACTTCTCATTTATAACTGTTAATGTGTCATTTTTATTTGGCGTGATCAATAAATGTCAATAAATTTAAAAACGGACTTTCATATCAAATCAGCCAAATGAAGTTTTTGTTACTACTGCATTCCAATGCATGTACCGATGTGAGCGGTAAAATATTTTGAATCTAAAAATTGAGGTTCAGAGATTTACGTTTAAGCAACGGCTGTCTTTAAAAAAAATTCATTGGCTATTTAAAAAAGATTCAAAAGATATTCAAATGAAATGCAATTGCGATTCAACCATCATTTAATGGTATTTTGAATCTTGAATCTATCAGACTATAGATAAAGGCCCCATTCACTCGAACTGTTACTCGAAGCGGTACTAAAGATTCAGGCATTATGAGTAATTTTATTTAATATCCAAGTTAAATTACAACTAAGCAACATTGATAGTAGGCAATATGCTTTTTTTCGATGAAACTTCTCATTTATAACTGTTAATGTGTCATTTTTATTTGGCGTGATCAATAAATGTCAATAAATTTAAAAATGGACTTTCATATCAAATCAGCCAAATGAAGTTTTTTTTACTACTGCATTCCAATGCATGTACCGATGTGAGCGGTAAAATATTTTGAATCTAAAAATTGAGGTTCAGAGATTTACGTTTAAGCAACGGCTGTCTTTAAAAAAAATTCATTGGCTATTTAAAAAAGATTCAAAAGATATTCAAATGAAATGCAATTGC
>NW_019379589.1:2909043-2950794 GCF_000648655.2 Copidosoma floridanum
GGTTTCTAATCGCCGATGCTTACTCGTTTAAAAGATTATTTTATTAATTAATCCAGTAAAAAACAGTTCGGTTTCTAATCGCTGATGCTTACTCACCTTAAAGATTATTTTAATATCTCATTTCCAAAAAAACAGTTGGGGTTTAATCACCGCTGCTTACTCACCAAGGCAGACATTGTTAATAAATATACTGATAAACTATTGGGTTTCTTATCGCCGATGCTTGATTGCTTAAAAGGTTATTTAATTAAATTAAATTTTTTTTTTGTGATTCAAGATTCAAATCCTAATTGAATCGTTATTATTTCTTGAATCTTTGAATCCCGTGGACAGCCCCTCGGTTATCTATATCCGTTTAGTGCTCGTTTTTTCACCTTTTTTTTTCCTCCACATTCTAGTCATCGGCACACTTTCCAATGCAGATATTTATTTTTACGTGTCCTATTATATATATGTGTATCCAAATATGTGTCGTGTGCAAGTGGAAGCAAAGAAAAGTATAAGTGTAGGCACAGGGACGTGTACTATTGCTCCGAGTGCACTGCAAAAATTCCTCAGCTGGCCGGCCGGAGATGAGATGGAGAAAGAAAGATTCCGATGAGCGGAAATGGGAAAAGAGATAAGAATCTCGCGATTTTCATCTTCGCCGGTGGACGGGGATTCATTGTTGATGGTTATTGCCGGCCCAGTTCGACGAAATCGCGCGTGCCAAGGGCGCCTCGGGGACGGAAGAGGGAGCGATTTTTTCCTCCGCGAAACGAGACGATTGATAATACCGATTTCGCCGAGCGATAAATTTATACGGACCCCCGCGAAACCTTTTTTTTTTCTTTTTTCCTTCTCCATCTGTATAAAACGGCCCTTCACGCGTTTCATCCCTCGAATTGAATACCTTTGACTCTCCTGCACGAAGGAGGACCTTTTTATGAATTTATAGCGCCTATGGATAATTTATAATACCTATGTTGTCCGAGTATCGCATTAAGGTCTTCTTTTGTTATTCTCTTCTGTTCCAGAAAGTGCCACAGCTCCCAAGTGTTCGTCAAAGACAACCTGACCCACTGCATCAACAGCTGCAAGGAGGAAACGATGTGCGGGGAGGTCGTAGTGCCCGAGGAGCACCTCGACGTGAGATCCCTTTCGCAAAATTCACGGATAAAATAAACTCGACCGATGTGTGTAACGAATGATGTTGAATTTCGCAGGCGTGTCGAGTGTGCAACGAGGCTGGGCAGAACTGCCGCGTGGAGCCGGGCAGCGTGCCGGGCGAGGGGATCAACGGAGCTGACTTTGTCTTTTACGTCTCGGCCATGTCGACCGAGCGCTGCAAGAAGGGCCTCACCGTGGCTTACGCCGCCCACTGCCAGCAGGAGGCCGCCCTCGACCGGTCCGTATATATCCACGTATACATATTTGTTGATTCGGTGAATTTTTTTTTCTTTCTTCTCTTCTCTTCAAACACTCGTACGTTCGTTTGGTTGGTACACCCGCAGTACCTCAATAGATAGATTTATAATGCCAAGAGAAACTCCCCTGAGACGAATCTTAAATTTACATTGTTCCTTGAAGTTCTGACATCCGCTGGAGCAACCGAGCTGCTGTTTTCTTCCTCCCTGCAGTATATTTGAGCAATAACAATGACGATGATTGTACTGCTCGTGCCAAATGTACTTTATGAAATGGCTCGTGGGTCGTCGTGAAGTCCCTTTGATTCGAAATCCTGTAGTTTCGTGGCCGGCTGCCACGGGAAAATTGTTAACGGCGAGCCGTGTTGTTGTGATTGAGCGGCGAATCAGCAGAGTTGAAATTGAAAAAACCGAAAGAAAGAAAGAAGGCATTGGGTGTAGGAGTGAAAAAAAAAAAAAAAAAAAAAAAAAAAAAAAAAAAGAGAGACACGTTCCTGATTATCTGTAGCTTTGTTGTTCTGCTTTTCGTGTGCACGCAGGCCCATAGCCGGTCACGCGAACCTCTGCCCCGAGAGCATAAGCACGAAGCCCCAAGAGCTGGAAACACTGCTGAGCACGGTCAAGCACGAGATCCTGCACGCCCTCGGCTTCTCCGTGAGCCTCTACGCCTTCTACAGGGACGACCAGGGCGAGCCCAGGACCAAGAGGACGGAGACCGGCAAGCCGGTCCTCAACAAGGCGTGAGTGTTTCATTATCACAACGCCATACCACACTTGTCTGGTCATCCCGTTGATCATCAAATATATATAGTACACACAGTTTTCGGTTAAATATTCAAGATGGGATTGGGCGATAAAACAAAGGCGTTTGGCGCGAATGATTCAGCTGCGGGGAAAAGGGCCGCTTGAATATTCCAACGGCGTTGAAAAATGTGTAACAACGCGAGAGAAAAATCCGAAGCTTTTTTTCTTCGGATTCCCCGACGTCCGTGTGTACGTATCAAAATTACGCGGCCCCTTGAATCTCACAGCCTGGCGGCTTTATCGCGTCTGCAGCGCTCGCGCGAGGAATTTCCCAATTTCAAAAGCAAATACACCCCACTGTCGGGGGTGGCGCGGACTTCTCTCCCCCACCCATTTGTGTATGTACCTTTTTTTACAATTCTACACGCCGTTCGCGCGGGTGTTGACAAATAGGTGGGAGCGGAACGATCCGGAGCACATTTCCCCGACTTGCAAAACAGCTGCTCGTGAAAACTGGACGTGCTCCCCATGTATACTCCCCCAACCGCGCGAACGGCGATCGATCCATTCTCTCCGGGCAGCGGAGGTGATAAATGACACGGAGACCTCGTGGGAAACGCGGGTTAAATGTCGCGAAAATGGGAAGCCACAACTACTTTCTCTCATCGCTTATTTCTATTACACACACAGGTGCACCCAAAACTTACGTTTTATGGCTCCGGGGGTGACTTTTTGCTCGCGTCGGAGATTTTCCCGTACACGTCTCAAGTTATCTTGGGGGGGTGGGTGATTTAGTTTGCAGACGCACCAGTGGAGCGACAACACGATACGGACGGTGATCAGGCACAGCTGGCAGGTGCACGGGGGCAGCATGAGACGCTCGATGCAAATGATCGTGACGCCGAGGGTGAAGGCCGAGGTCAGGGCGCACTTCAACTGCCCCGACCTGGAGGGTGCCGAGCTCGAGGACCAGGGCGAGAACGGCACGGCTCTCACCCACTGGGAGAAGCGTGTCTTCGAGGTCAGTTGTCCTTTGGTTTTTTTCTTTCCTTTGTCACCGTGGAAAAACCGATCGAGCGTGTACCTGCGAGCTTCTGCCAAGTATGCGCTCTCGTTCATTCCATCCGTCCAACTATTCCGGCTGGCATAGTTTGCGCGAACGTTCGATTTTCGCGTGATTACGTGAAATACGATGGCGCTATACGGTGCCATACCTCGGGGGGGTTGGTTCACCAAAGTACGAGAATTTTCAATGAAATATTTGCGCGCTCGGGGCCCGATTGTTCGCGAAAACGAAACGATATTACATTAGGATCGACTCTCGCATTAATTTCCCGCGGAACGTATGTCGAGTCAAATAAATACGTCGGTCCCGGGGAATGACGCATGACGATTTTATGCTAAATATCAGGACCCGTCGCGTGTTATTAGTGTCGCGCACCGTCGTCGTTTAAAAATAGGTGAAAAATAATTCTGATCGATCGCGCGCGCAAATATGTAAATGTGGCATATTGCACGAATACTGATCAGCGAATTTCATTGCTGGTGTATAAATATCTCTTGTACCATCATTATTTATTCGTCATTTGAGCTAACAGAGACGCGCGATGTCATGATTGTCGAAAGATTTATCGCCTGAAATCCTTGAAGTTTGAAAAAATAAAACAATGAGGAGTACACGTAAATGCGTGGTCATGTCGTCTTTGTTGTCGTTAATGAACCCGGTGGTGGGCGGTCGTGAGAGGCCAAAATCCGGGCTTGTAGCGCTCAACAGCCGGGCGATAATTGACTCTCGATGTACCTGCGCAGAACGAGGCGATGACGGGCACGCACACCCAGAATCCCGTGTACTCGAGGATTACGCTGGCTCTGATGGAGGACACGGGCTGGTACAGCGCCAACTACTCAATGGCCCAGGAGCTCGGCTGGGGCCGAAACCTCGGCTGCGACTTTTCCATGAAATCCTGCAAGGAGTGGATCGTCCAGAAATCCTCGAAATTCTTGTACGTTCCCATATTTACACGCCACACAAGTCATTTCTTTTTTTTCCAATTTGACATTTTGCATTTATAAAATCGGCTCATGCATATTTCGTGTTTACTTATTGCTGCTAATGATGAATAATAATAATTAACAAATAAAGGGAAAACAATGATCCGTGAGTACGAAAACATTACAAATCGTTTGCGCGTACACGTGTATACACAGTGGGTTGAGCGTGTCGCTATGTTTTGTGATTTTCCAGTGGCAAATCGATCCATCCCTTCTGCAACAAAGTGAAACGGGATCCCCTGCAGACGGAGTGCACGGACGATCGAAGCTCGGTCGCCCTGTGCAACCTAATCGAGTACCCGGAGCCCCTGCCTAAGCAGTATCAAGTTAGTTTCCGTGCTCTTTCAACACCAATCAGCCGACCAACCAATCAAACTTTAGACCGCACCTCTTGTTTTTTGTTTTTTTTTGTTTGCCACGCTTTAGAACTTTGACAGCATTCCCAACGTTCCGCGCGGCCGAGAGGAGTACTACGGGGGCTCGGTGTCGCTCGCCGACTACTGCCCCTACAACCAAGAGTTCACCTGGCGGGCCAACAACACGATAGTGCGTGGCTCGCACTGCCTCTACGAGGACAACAATCCACGTGAGTCAACCGGTCACTTTTTTTTTTTTTTTTTCACCCCTCCCAAACTGATAATGTCGACTGTTGTATTGTTGTTCTCAACAGTATCGAGTTCTCGTTACTAATAATTATGCTCGCCCGCGTGGCATCGATTTTTCACCATCACCATAAAAGATAAAAAAAAAAAAAAAAAAAAAAAAAAACTCGGACGAGCAAACATTCGAAAGAGTTTACGCGCAAAGTTGCGGGGCCGCGCGTACTTATAATAAAGATAAAACTTATCGAATGGGAAAAATTGATCGGGGGAGAGTAGTGAGTTCTCTAGAAGCCGTGGGTAGAGAAAAACCATTATAAGCAGAGTTCGATGAAATTTTCAAATTTCCGAGTAGTGCATCCGGCGTTGAAGTACGAGCGATGTATAAAACGGGGGTTGGGGGGAAGTTTGTACAAAGAGAACGGGCCGTCGAGTTGGAACCGATGATGCGGAGACCGCACACGTGTGCACTTCGGCCCGAGCTCTTTACGGTTACATTTGCGGGGCGCGTCGATGCTTTATTCCCTGCACTTGTGCTCCGTCGAACTTTCGAGGCCTCAAAACTTCGGTGCAGCGTTTGACGAGACCCGCACGAGGGAAAGAAGAAAAAAAAAGCAACGTGATACCAACTCATCTTCTTTTTTTTTTTTTTTTCTTACACATCAGCGACAGGCAACGCGGGGTTGGTTACTCGGGGGTGTTTACACAAGCGCTCTCGGTTTTTTAGATCCCGTTTCTCGCGGGTATGGGTAAGTAGCTTCGAAAGTCGAGCGTGTCGATGTCGACTAGCTCGCTAAACCCCAAAGTCGCGCCATGATACCTTCTCACCAACCCTCAAGTTTTTGCAACCTCGTGAGAAAGAGGGAGCTGGTATTTTTTACGTTCAACCATTCAATCAATCGACATTTCCATTCAAAAGGGCTCACAGCAATGTGATGGTATACTTTTGTTGCAGATCCACAAAAGAACTTTGCGCTGGAGAGGTACGGGGAGCAGTCGCACTGCTTCGACCACACCAATCAAATGTGGGAGGAGAGGACGTGCAAGCAGGTCCGGCAGTGGCAGCACTGGGGCTCGGGCTGCTACCAGTACAAGTGCGAGGCGGGCCGGCTGCACATTATGGTTAGTACTGGGATGGGGGTGGAGCATAATATCGCGATCGCGCGTGCCTCCGCGCTAACAGCCCCAATTATCACCCCGTGCCGCGCTTTCGACTCCCGGTTCGGATGCTATGCACCTGTATGTGTATACACATGCACCACCGTCGAATACTCGCGGCGTTCCCTTTTCCAGAGTGCCGTATATACATATACATATAGCGTCGTCACCGCCGATGCCACCGGCAGCTGTTATATACCATTACACCGCTGCTGCGTGTGGTACTTGCACCAATATGTACATGGGTACGCGTTCTCGTAAAAGAGCTAGCCGCTGCTTGGACGAAAAATATGTTTTGGCCTCGAGTTGCGCGCGTGTAATGGCTCGGCAAATGGTACTCGTTTCTCTTGCTTGACTGTCTTTTTTTTTTTTTTCTATTTTTTCTATTTTTCCCACGTACCCCTTGCGCGTGGAGTTTTGCTCGGCTACATTAAATAAACGAGGCTCTTTGCGTTATTGAAGATGTGGGCTCTTTTTTTCCTGAATCAACCGAGCAGGTGCTTCGTAGCATTTGTACCGTAAAAGAAGTATGATTGCGCGAAGTAAAGGTGCATTAAATCAGTGCACGCCTTGCCCAGCGGTAAATCAACGGTGGCAAGAAAAGCTCATGCCGTTTGTTTCGTGCGCTTCGCGTCCGATAAGAATATCCACTGTGGAGGGCGATTCGCACATTAGCGCGATATTCATCGCGGAACAGCAGAGGCTCGAGTTATCTCGCATGCCGAGAAAACAAATCCGCGTCCCCCCACACGTTGGTGTACCTATACAGGTGCAGCAGTGCCCATTATCTCCGTGTTGTTGTTTGCTCATGCCTCTCTTTCTCCGTATGCAGGTCACGAATTACACGTACACGTGTTACCACGCCGGCCAAGAGATCGCCATCAGGATAATGCAGAACGAGTGGCTGCACAAGGGCGCCCTGATCTGTCCACCGTGCAGGGATCTCTGCCAGGTAGCGTAAGCTATACCACCGCAACCATCCCCCCTTCTTTTTTTTTTTTTTTTTTTTTTTAGAGATTGTTGAAAACATTATCTACCCTAAAAATAGTTTGGTTTTTTTTTTTCCTCTTTGGGAAACAAGATGAAAAATGTTATAATTTTAGGATGAATTTGCCCGACGCAACGAGCTGTGCAAACCGGGGGACGAGCACCCGCCGGCCACGTTTTACCACCGAGACGTGCTCGATTGCGACTCCGCGGCGAACTGCGGCCTGAGCCTGTCGACCCTGAGCCTCGGTGTCCTCCTCCTCTTCGTCTACAGATGATCTTAGAGCTGCAGCTACTTTCCGTCGTTACCTACCACCGAAATCAAGGAGTGATTAAAAACCTCGAGGTCTCGTCACACGTGAGCTATACATGTCTTTTTTTCTTTTTTTTTCACTTTCCATCGCTCGGTGCGCCAACGATGGAGGACCTCCGTGATTTCGACTAGACAATTGTGATTTTTGAGGAGGTGCGAAAGTATACTGTACTTTGCTGAGCTTCAGCTCGGACTTGGATTTATTTGTGTCATACAGTTCCCGTCCTATAATACCTTCAGATTCCTACGGGATGAAGTCGAAGTAGAAGTTTTAACAATAAAAAAAAAAAAAAAAAAATCTTTGTACAGTAGTCATACTCGTTAAAATTTACATGTAAAATAAATTTCGTTACTTTTGCACCTTCTCAAGCAGTTTATAATATTCCTCGTAACTTAGCATTTAGGGTCGAATCAATTGTTTGCCCGATGAGTGGCGAATTAATCAATTTTTTTACCCTTGTTATCGATTTTCCAATTGTTAAGACTAGGTGTATCATATTTTTAAAGTATGCTTGTTGCCATTCAATTCCGATGTAAGTTTGTTGAGTCATAAGTAATTTAGATTATTTTAATTTCGATAAGATTAGTCACTGAAAGTGTTGGAGGATCATTACATTTTCTTGCATTCCATGATAAATTTTTAAACATGTAAATAATAACTGTACAAGTCAGTTTTAGATTTTTTTTAAACTGTTGAAGCATTCCAGTATGTAAATATGCTCAAATTTCTGAACCAATAGACGTTTCATTCTATTATTGGGATAGAATAAATTTATGGCCACAGGAGAACAAATAATTGACATGTGTAAAATAAAGTAATTTAAAGTTGTAAGAAGCAAGTGGACAAGGTGTTTATGGTGAATTGTAAATAAATAAATAAATAAATAAAAATAGTTCATATTTAAGCAGAAAAACTGTAAACATCGTGTTACGAGAAAAATTACCAAACTCACGAACAAAAAGTTTTATTCTTACATCCATACATATTTTAGAATACGTTTAATTTGTTTCACGTAGTTTAAGATGTATCACGAAAGAGAAGTCAAGAACTTGACATCACAAAAAATAATTATACATATTCAATCAAATTGATTTTCACGCAATGTGAATACGTTTTTAAATTAAGAATTTTCATGTCGTTGTTTAACATCTGTACTTTGAAAGTAACAATTCCTTTCTTACATGATGTGATAATTTATATTTGATTCGAACAATAAGAAATGTTGACCTATAGAATTTGAGTGAAATCTGTTTTGTAGAGAGAAAAAAAAAATGTATAAACGACCAAACGAATTGTCAAATGTACTCAATTTTTTAAATATTCATTGAAATCAATCGTTGATTTGGCCGTTGTTTGAATAACGTTAGTTGATCCCTTGTTTTTGAGGCATTATTGAATGTTACATCTATCGAATGTTATTTTAACGCAGTTACGGTCAAAAATGCAATTACGAGCCAATTAAGTATTTATTTACACGAATAATAAAAAAATATGTAAATTTTATCATTGACTGAGCGGAATTACAAAAAAACATTTTAAAAAAAAGAAAGAACAATTTGTACTTTCCTCTCATTCCTAAACTCGTACCGCCTGTTCCAGCGTATTTCCCTTCACAAATTTGTCCAACTCCCTCACGGTCAAACGACCAAGGATATTCCATACAATTTTTTCAGGCAGACTCTCGTAGTTAATTGTTCTCAGAAGGCTCCCAAGAGCCGCGTTCAAACATTCTTTCGCCGCATCGAGAAGTTTTCTCCTCTCGAGCGCCAATCCGGTGCGCACTTTTATAATGTACTCGTAACTCTCGAGATCCTTTTTAACACTCATGTTTGCAATGGCATCACAGTTGGCCCCATCCCCCAAGAACTTGACCAACGCATCGAGCCTCTTGCCCAGGACGTCGAACTTCGACACGCCCTCGATTATCTCGTCCCCCCTCAGTTGATCGAGCTTGCTCTCGCAAGCGGAGATAACTTCCGACAGCTGCTCGCTCGACTCGCTCAATTTACCGTACGCGGATATCAAGCTCGGGTGCACTTGGTGCAAGCGGGCATCGATCACGTAGTAATAGACCAGCAGGTGGGTGAGCTGGCTCCAGCTCGAGTTCGTCGTGGCGTACTCGAGGGCGTAGGTCAGGGCGTTTTTCCCAAAGGCATCTTCCCTGTAAAGATCGGCGCCAAACTCCAGGAGTAAACAGCACAGCTCCACGTCCCTCGCATCGAACACTGCCACGTGAAGCGCCGTCGATCCGTAATCCACGCTCCTATCGCTAAAACCAACGCAATCAGCTTTACTTAATAATCTCGCTTGCTTATGAATATCATACGTATACAGGCAAAGGAAACAACCTGTCGACTCGGCAGCCAGCCTCGAGGAGCATTTTGGCGATTCGATACTGTCGCGACTTGACGGCATAGTAGAGCGGCGCCCTGATGACGTTGCCGCGGCGCAGAGTCTCGCCGCTGGCCTCGAGATCGTAGCCGATTTCAATGAACCGGTCCACCACGTGCGAGTAACCGAGAACCACGGCTACGCTGATCTCGTAGTCGGGGGCGATGCGCTCGTGGGAGTCCCTGCACCATCGGCGCAGCGTGAGTTTGCTCTGGAGCGAGGCCTCTTGGACCCCGGCGAGCTTGGCCAGCATGAAATTCACAATGTTCATGCTGTCGAGGGAGAGCGAAACGGCCAATTGAAAGGGGGTCTGGCCCTTGCCGTTGCGCGCGGTTATATCCGCCCCTGTGCGTGCAACCAATCCATCGTTTGGGTATAGGTGTAATAATGATATTGGGTAACTACGTTTTAAATGTAATGACAACCGTATTCCTCGACGAAAAGCCGGGTGATCCTCTCGAGGCGGCTGATATCGTCGCCCTCCTTGTCGAACTTTTTGTCGAGCAGCTGGTGCAGTGGCGTGTCTCCGTAGCTGTCCTTTGGATCGACGGCCGCTCCAGCCTCGAGCAATACTCTAATGAGACCCTCGTCCTTGGGCCAGATTCCAACAACAAGAGAAAAGGGATAAATTTGTCACTTATTTACAACAAACAGCTGTGTAATCGTGCATACCTCGTTGTGGGCAGCCAAGTGCAGGGCGGTCATGTGTTCGCAGTCCCGCTCGTTTACGTCGACGTTGTGCTCGAGCAGTATCCTGGCGGACGACTCGGTGCTCCTCCAGGTATCCTCCTGGTCGCGGTGCTCCCGCCAGCTGGACGCGAGCTCGTGCA
Organism: Copidosoma floridanum; assembly: GCF_000648655.2. Next base: position 2,919,525 of record NW_019379589.1, read on the forward strand.
GCGGCGTCATCCTCATTCGGCGCTCCCTCGCCCTGGCGTCGGCGCCGTGGCTCACCAGATAGCCGACCATATCGGCGTTTTGGTTCCTGCACGCGTGAAACAGGGCGGTGCACCCTCGCCTACCGCCGGGCTGGAAATTCACACGCGCGCTGAAAGACAAAGACAATGCACGTGTCGACGACTGGGAGTTGAAAAAAAAAAAAAAAAAAATTATACAATCTCGATATTTCATGGAAAAAGATGCTCTTGGTGGTAAATACGCGTATACCCGGCATCGACGAGCACCCGCACAAGGTCCAGCCTGTCCGTCTTGACCGCGTAGAGCAGGGGCGTGTTTTCGCTTACGTCGACGGCATTGGCGTCGGCTCGGTGCTGCAGTAGAAGCCTAACAATACTCTCGTGGCACGACTTTGCCACCAGAGCCGAGTGCAGAGGGGCACGCCCGTCGTCGTCGCTAATGTTCGGATCGGCGTTGTTTCCCAACAGCAACTCCACCGCCTCGCCCTGCGCTCACGTTATTGGCATTTCGTATGTGGTTACCATTCAAAATTTTTTTTTTTTTTTTTTTCCATCTTCGGACCTGGAGTTTCCTCGCCGCGACGTGGAGCGGCGTCTCGCCCCAGCGACCTCGAGCGTTCACGTTCGCCCCGTGTCGGAGCAGCGCGCCCATTATCAGCAGTCTGTCGCTGTCCTGGACGTTTATGGTGGTCCCGTGGTAAACCATGTGCAGGGGCGCGTTACCCTGCTGGTTCCTCTTGTTCACCGATGAGTTGTCTCTACAAATTAATGAACATTTCAACAAAAAGACAGTTGTTCCGTGTATCGTATTTACTGCGTGTGCGTTATTGGTTTCAGTAAGTATACCGATGTACAGTATAAAAGAATACGTTTGGGTAAGTACCTCTGCAAAATATTCTGAACCCGGGAAGCGTCGCCGAAACAAACCGCCACGTGAAGATCCATGTCCCTCTGCATCATTGTGTCGTTGAGGTCGCTTGGGCGTTAAGGGGCTTCACGGCAGTTTTGCTGATTCTCAAAGTGCCATTGTCAACTACAGGTATGCAAACATTGTTATCGTGTCGCACAACAGATTTTACCGCTCGGATGTTAAAAATCGAAGCTGTATAATTAATTTGTAGAAGAATAATAAAATATAATATACGCAAGGACAGAGAAACAGGTGGGTGCCTACTCATATGCTCTCGTAAAAGAAACAAACATTTGTTCCAAGGACGTATCGCTTCCAAGTGGATTTCAAAGGCCACCGCGTTTTTGGCGCTGTAGCTCCTGCGCAAGTGCCGAGTCTTTCGAGATGGCGTTTCGATGTATCGATAGCAGCTGGCTCGCCGTCGATACTCTCGTATCTCTCGGATTAACGCGCTAAATTCGAAATTTAAGTCAAGCTGGCGCTCTACTCCTGAATCTTGAATACAAAAAAAATAGCTACCCTATTTTATGGGGCTGATGAAAGCTTACAAAAGCTCTGTCTTTGTAAGTACCAAAGTAACAAACGTTCAATAAACCAAATGGGCGAGAGCTTAGCACAAGTTTTCTCGTTTTCAGAAACTTTTTTGAGACGAAGAGAGAGGGATAGGGGGACGCGTAAGGGGGTGTAGCGGGGAAGAAGGAGTTGCCGCTGGGTTATTTCGGTCTTGCGTGGGTGAAAGAGGTCCACGGTCGGAGGGGCCTCGCGACTATTTTCGAAGCCCCCGCGCATTCCGGCCCCCGGTGATATGATTCGAACCCCCCCCCCCCAACCCCCTTCTGTCCCACCCGGCTCGATTCCCGGGAATTAGAAAAAAAAACCTCGAGCTCGTGCGTGATTTTTCTCGATGCCCCCCCTTCCCTCACCCCACGGGTGGTTCTTCTTCAAAGCTCAGTTTTTTATTCGTTGGGGAGACTTTTTTTTTTTTTTTTTTTTTTTTCCTCAAGAGACTTGATATACAAGGTTGAAATATTAGCTTCTCTTTTTCCATATGAGATTTTTTTTTAATTCAATTTTTCAACGCTTTGATGGGGAAAAATGTAGCTTTAAAGCACTTGCAAGTCCAACTTGTAGGTATAGTTCATACGCATTGGCTCTGCGTAATTGTGCGGCCAAAGAAAACGAGGGAAAGGACAGCGAAGACGAGCGGCAAAATGTGCGGAGACAATACATGTGTCGTGTGCGCGTTGACGATGACGAATAAAATACAGATTCTACAACGGAGACGACTCGATTGGCTCGTCTATTGATTCGACCTTTTGAATTGTTATAAGCTCTCGGACTTTTTGTTTTACGTTTCGATTGTTTGTTTGTCGGGTGATGGTTCTAATGAAAAATTCGATGCCAACGTGCTTTCGAGGCTCCGACGCACGAGTTTAATTTAGTTAAGGAATTCGCGTGTGAAAATATTTTGCGCGAAGAAGAATACTGTCGTGAAATTAAATATTTGTGCAGACAAATCAATATTTTCAATTTTTTTGTTTTTGATCGATAAAACTCGTGCAATAAATTATACACACCGTTCGTTAACATGTATGCATGTTGGCTTCCTTGGAATGATAATTAGAAAAGATTTCAGGCCAAATTAATATTGATGTATGAGAAAAAGAAAACAAAATATGTAAAAAGTAGGTGAGTAGGAGACATCCCGAACAACAGGTTCGAGTATAATATATTTTTGTTGAATTCGTAACGATGCAAAAATGTCTTCTTTATTATTGTCAGGTAAAGAAGCAGTGTTGCAAATTAAGTGGCCCGAATAATTTGGAATGTAAAAGCTCGTTTTTTTAATAGAAGGGGGTGAAATGCAAAATCCACCCGCACTGCAATTGTTGGCGTATATACAATCACGCTAATCGCGAGCAAGACGGAAGATGAGAAAGCAGGAAGGAATGACGGAGAGTAGCAAATTAAGTAGGGGAGGAGGGGGGGTGGGTGGTACGTAAAAACAGAGAGAGATATAGGATGCAGCACATGCAACATGAGCGTGTAAGTACAGAGATCAGAGAGAGATGGAGAATTGAGCATATGGGGGAGAGATGTGGGAAAGAGAAAATTATATATAGTATAGGTAAGAAACGAACGTGTATTTTTTTACACGTACACACACGGGCGGGCGGGCGGGCGCGTCGGAAGAGGTGGGGCGCCGAGTTCTATTCGTGAGTGCGCGGACTTGCAGAGAGAGAGAGAGAGAGAGAGAGGAAAGCGAGCAGAGCTACAGAGTGCTTTTCTACATTAGTGTTTAAGCTGCTGCAATCGCCGCTGCGGGCAGAGAGCGCAAATTGTGCCGTGCCGTCAGTGCCGTGTGTTTGATACACGCGCCGCACACGCCGCTGTCGCTATACATATACTATACATATATATATATATAAGTACGCGCATATTGTAAAGTAATCAGTAGTGTAACCAATACTCATTATCGCATCGGCCGAGAGAAAGAGCCGACAACGACGACGACACGAATACTTAAATCGCGATCGACAAGTAATTACCAATTAACGTTGCTACATATATTATTATTTGTAATACGTAATATACTGATACCGCGTCAACTTTTTTCCTTTTTAATATTAACAATCGAGCGTCTCCCACTTCCACGAGTGACTCATATACACTTTTTCGTTTTCAAATCGAGAGAAAAGCTCAGTCGGCGGCGGCGGGGGGAGGCCCATTCTTGTTTTCGTCTGCAACACTGTTTGTTCTCTCTTACACTTATATAGGTACACTACAACAGCCAGCTTTCCCTTTAATTACTTCTTCTCCTTTGACTCAACCATCATAACAAATAAGTATATACAGTCAGCAGTGAGATGAGAGTGCTTTAACCTTTGGCTGTATAAAAAACAAGTTAGTGTTAGTAAAAGGTGCAGGGGGAAGAAAGAAGGAGACGGAGAGTGACAATTAAAACAATATACATGTCACAAGGGTGCTATAGCTATAGCTGTTGTATATGAAGGAAAAAAGGTTAGGTCAGCTGCGGAGTATAGTTTCGGAGTCGGCAGGAGTTTCGGAGTCGGGTTATATACATATGTTTCTTTTTCTCTCCCCCTACCTATACCAACAAAACAGCTCTCTCGCATATATGCTGCAGCTGCAGCTCGGCGTACATACGCTGCATATACGTGTTGTACGTGTAGCAGGCGGGCAGTCGGGCGTACTGCTGCTGATGCTGCTCCGTTGACTCCGCGGCTGGCCCAGCACAAGTTTTAAGTGAAAGGAGCCGTATAGGTACTTTATACTTACATCAGCTCACATATATACATTGCACACACAATACACACGTATACAACAACATTAGACCTACGCCGCTCGTAGGTTTCATACACGCTCTGCACTGTTAAGAACGCTGATGCTCTTGCAATATATCTCGTTACTTTTATTTAAGTACGGGCTCCCGCGGTCCGTGTGTCGTTTTAAACTGCCACCCGTAGCATACTGTCATTCATTATATATACCTATACCCTGCCGAGGGCTGTGATTGAGGCGTGCGGGCGCGCTCGTGACCGCGACAACGAATGTCTTTTTAAGTGTGATCTTACAATTAATATACCTTATACGTATATTATCTGATCTTTGAATTCTCCGTGTTGACAAAGATATTAGCTGCTAGAAAACGAACGAGAAGAGAGAGAGAGAGTGCAGGATACGTTGAGGAAACCTGCAGCCGAGCAAAGTGTGAGAAGAAGCCAGGATGAATGACGCGGAGGCCTATGGGGATGGCTACATGGAGCCTGAGGAGGAATGGGAGCGCGAGGGTCTCCTCGACCCCGCCTGGGAAAAGCAGCAGAAAAAAGTGAGTGTTGTTTTTGTTTTTACGTCCTGATTATCCACAAACCAAACACCCATGCAATAACAGATCATGCCCACCAACAACCCCCTTCTTTCGCTTGCTGTCTGCTCCCTCTCTCTCTCTTTCTCTCTGTTGTGTTGTCTACTGCTCCAAACACATATCTCTCTCTCTCTCTTTGTCTTGCGTTACTGGATAAGTATCATACTGTTTCTTTGTCTCCAACCAACCAAGGTGACGTTTGCGCTCCCTTTTTTTTTTTTTTTTTTTTTTCTTAATAATTATTTTGGTTATTATTGCTGTTTCACGTTCGATTCACTTTGGTACTGCAATGTTTACTTGTTGGTGCCACCGGGTGGTTTAAACTACAAGAATTATTTCTGTCGTGGTATCTTTGGGTAGAAAATTACTGTTGGAATCAGTTGCAAAGAAGGTACACATTTTTTCGTGCTATTATTTAAATTATCAATTTTTTCAACTGTTGATCTTTTATTTCAAAGTAGCTCGATGTATTTGGGTTTTTATTTTTTTCTGAGACTTGGTGCGTTTAAATATAAATCGTAAGTGTTAAGCTATGATCAAAGATACGAGATTTATCTGATTTTTTTTTTTTTTACATTTCCATAGTTATTTGCTTCCAAAAGAAATATAACAATTGGGTTATTACATTCATTTTTTTTTGCTCGTTTTTTATCTAAGAAAGTTATCTACATAGAGTGTACTATATTACATTTCAAAAAGCATTTAAAATTTGGTTGTATTACTACATGCAGATAAGACTTTGAAAAAAAAAATGTTCATACTGCAGCTTATATTTCAAACTTGTTATACTTTGATAAAGCTACTGATAAAGTCAAGTGTTGGGAATTATGTTTTGATTGTTCTCATATTGCCGTTAAGCTTGGGCAATGCAACTGCAGTTTTTATCAGTAACCTTTTGAAGCGGGGAACGAAATTTCGTGTACGATTTTTGCAGCAGGGAGTCTTTTAATTTTCTAAAATATTTTGTCGACCATTTGCATATGAGTAAAGTTCTTGAAGTTCTCTCAACCGTTGGCAACTGTTCAAGGCTTTTCTGGGGGCACGTCCTGATGAGCCCTTCAAAATACATTTTTAGATTTCGTCACTTATGATATAATTAACTGATAAATATACATTAAGTCCACAACTACACGTCGATACAAATTTTTTATTTCACGATTGTTCATTCGCTTGAAGTCAATCAGCTCAGTTTCAGATCAAGTTGTTTCAAAAGGCATTACAAATGATCGTAAATCATAAATGTTTATCCGGTACTCGTTCTTTCATTTGTACACACGCTCCATTGATTTCTAATCCATCAATATTGACCATAGACAGAGTATACGTGTACACACGTTGGTCTATTGATTTTGTGATAAAGTATTGTCATCTCGACGTACACACGTACAAAACTTTCAGCTACTTAGTCATCACCGTTTTGTAGTTGTTTTCACTTGCTCGGTGGCATACTTCTTTCTTGACTCACTTGATACACCAAATAATTGATTGCCCAATGTTATTTTTACGTTGGCGCACGTCACTTTCTACATGGTTATGAGGGGTTCTTGTAATATTTCACAACGTGGTTCGAGCAGAGCTTGCAATTTGAATAATTGTTTAATAAATAAGCCTCAAATATTTTAATGAAAGATCAACTTTGTATACCTCTGAATCTGAAAGAACAGGGAGGGCCCCCAGTGGCACCGAGTTGCAATATTGTGTGAAAAAAAAAAAAAAAAAAAACTTTCCAGACGTTAGTCATCGTTCGTTTTTTCTCAAGGGTACTCGCACCGTCATCACAAGAGCAAAGGTGGCCCGAGACGGAAGCTTAGAAGATTTTTAGAATTTTCTTTCGCTCTCGATGCGTGGTGATGTTCTCTCGGGTTGTTGAAATATAGGTCGATTCGCGCGAAGCCTACCTCCTCCGAAATAAACTCGTATATTGATGTTGCGGGCGATGTGTGGGGTGGTGGCCCGCTGCCGTTGCCTCCGATGCCACGCTGCCCAATGACGACGGCATCTCGAAAATTTTCTTCTTCGACCTACGTCGCGTCTCTCTCTTCTTCTCTCAACTTTTCTCGGTCGCCCGGATTTTATTATTAAACATTAGATTCCCGTATAGATTAATCCTCCGAAGAAGACGACATCGGGTGACTTGAAACACGATGCGACCCTGTATTTTCGAATTGTTTTCTTCTTCTTTTTCTCTCTCTAAAGCTAGCTACAAATCTTTTTTTTTTTTTTTTTTTTTTTGAACCATTAGTTTACGTACGAGAAAAAAACCGATAAAAGATTCTGGTACACTTATTATTGCCCTGACTCATAAAAAAACATGATGGATAAGGTTTTCAATTACTCAATCTGTGCTTCGAGAATAAATTATAACTCGTCATTTTCATAAATACAGTCATTAAATACAAATGTTAATTTTAATTTCGGAAAATTTCTTACAACAACCAACAAAAATAGTACAGTGTACGGAGTTATTTACAACCCCGTGAGAAAGACCGCAAAACGTAAAAGCGAAAAACAAAAAAGAAACAAAGGGAGCAATGGCGTTTTGCAACAATAATTATCGGAGTTACCTCGCTGCCTGGCACATAACTCTCGCTAGCGACAAAAGTAATCACCGAAAGAGAAAGTAACGCGAAAAAAAAAAAAAAAAAAATTCTCGTAGACACGGCGGTGTAGCGCATATAAAACACGAGCGGAGTAGAGCGAGGGAGGGCAGCGAAGGCTGTAATAGCTCAGCGTTCCGCTCCGGATATCTTCTCGCCTCGGCATTACAGCAGCAGGAATCTGCGATTCGAGAGAGAGATTAGATAATCCGAGTCAAGGTGATCCGCGTCCCTCGAGGTGCAAGTAGTATCGGGTCGCTCGCGCGAGACCGTCCAATTTTTCGCTGGCCTGCACTGCATCATCAACTGTATAGGCCCCTTGCGTGTCGTGCCCACTGTATATAGGTATACGCATGGCAAAATCGGATGGCTTTGGCTGAGAGCGAGCGAGAGGGGATCGTTAACCTTTGCGCGTGGAGGCCTACCTACGCCAGGCGGCGAGCCAAATCTCAGATTGGATTCGGGTGACCCACTCGTCGCCGCTTGACTTTGCGAGTCGCGAATTGTCATGCCGTCTCGTCGCCGTTGATCTCCAGACCCCATCACCGCACTCGTCCATCTCGTCCGTGAGTACAGCTGTCCCCCCATCAGTAAGGCTCCGGTGTTTAAGTACTCGAAAACTGAACGATTAAGTAATTATAAGCTGTACAGTTTTGCTCGGTTTCGTACTTTGTTCGCTTCGAGTATACCTCAAGTATATTCATACCGGATGGGTGACATGGAAATTCATCGGAATGGACTTGACAGGCGTGTTTTTTAAGGAACGGATGAAAAAACTAAAAAAATGAGCGACTGCAGCAGCCATTCCACGTTTGCGTTAATTGCCACAGTGGCCTACCCCGATTTTGGCGTGTCCTTCGCTCGATAGATACCTGTTGCATTGCCAAGTTTGCATCTAATTATATCAATTAGTTTCAAATTGATTATCGCTTCTGATGTACAACGTCCTCGTCCTCTCGTCTCTACCAATGGTACCACGCATTGATTTTTTAGGTCTGACCAACAACGCGAAAATTGTGCCGGGTATCTTACAAAATAAACAAAGACCCTCTTGCATGCGCTTAGGACACTCTTTCAACTAATGATGATTAGAGCGTGAATTAACGTGAATCATGGCGGCTTTTTTTGGATACTGAATACAACACTTGGTGATGCATCGCCAGCATAATTAAATCAGCAGCGTAATATATACCGAATAGGACAATTTAGAGAAGACAAACGATAAGTTTGTTTTTTCTTGAATCGTCAATCCACCTTCCGTGTACGTCATAATACTTTCATTCAAGAAGAAGTTGGGTGTTATTCCCTACTCCGAACCTGTACATTCGTCAGTTCTGCAGTTATACATTATACCGTTAAAGGAAGGTAGGTATGGATTTCCGTTGTCCACGTCATTATGTCCCCGCCGACGGTGCGAAAGGAACGGCTTTCAACGACGTTTAGCTCGTCATCCGAAGCTCGTGCGCAAACATGTGTAATAACATTCCATCGAGTCTACACCCAGTACATGTTTTGTGCGCTATACCTATACCCGCGAGTGGCTGGGCGCCCGTTCAAAAAATCCGTAATCCGTATTGTATAATAGCCCGCCATATGTGCCGTTGCCGAGGTGGTGGACGCCAATTATTACCACGAGTCTCTTTCCTCCCCGCGTCGTCTTCGCGCTTGAGGCGATTTTTAAGCTACCTTATACACCTATATATGTATATTTATGCTTACGGTACAAGTATAGCAGCCTCGAGCATGCTGTTGGTATAATTATTATTGAATCCGATTCAAAATCGTCAAAGTTGGTCGTTGACTTTGTTTTGAGAGTTTGCAACTATTGCTGTTGCCGATGTAGAGACGATGACGCAAAGAGCAAATCATACAGTCGCACGTTTGGGGAGTCTGTTGGTGCCCATCGAAAGGTATACACAGTGGCCTTCGATTTCAATTAGCTCCTCGCTGAATTCGGGCATTGCCGAGGGGATGGATGCACGTGGATGCTACTTTTACTTTTGGGCTCGACGAATAATTATATATAATATGCAAGAAAATTGAACGAGCAGAGCAGCGGTGTGTTATTAGCGCGTCCATTAAACGCGAGTAAACGAGCTTAATATCGTGTTCTTTTTAATTATAGTTTCCATAAATTCATAAACACGCGCGTATAATGCTATTATATACACACATACATCCGCGTGCCGTGGTGGTCTTCTAAATTGCTAAACTGGCTATTTTGAATTCACGAATGTGAAATATGGCACTTACCGACAAACGAACCTCTATTAAGAAGTCCAGCTCTCCCTCCTCTCTCTCTTGATTTATGCCAACGCTCGATGCTCAAATACAAATATCCGCAATTTTTTAGTTTCACCACTCATCCCTTTATTTTATTAAAATTTTTTTTTTTTTATAATTATAAATAATACCTTTGTAACAAAGATATTAGACACAATGTAGAAATTGAATGATTTTTCTTTGAAAAGTATAGGTACCTGTTTATTATGGTGTTCTTTTTTTGGTAAAAAAATCCAATGAAGCGTGAATACTGTACGTACACCTAGACTGTCGCATTGAAGGAATTATCAAAGGGACGCGAGTTGAAGGTACTTGTGCTCTTGGAAACTTTATGCGACGATTCATTGTCACGCGTCGCCCATTATGGCGGAAGATCCACACTCGGTTGTACAACAGATACACGGTCCGGGTAATGTGCTCGCGAATACTGGCCATCTCGTATTTTTGAGTGTTATGGCGCCGTCGAGCTCGCACATGTAGCCTGTATTCGTCTAAAATCGCGTTCGAGTCAGAAATAAACACCCTCTATTTTTAGAGGGGGAGAGAGAGAGAGAGAGATTGTATTGGGCAAGTATATGTATGAACTACTGTAGAGCGTGTCGTTAAAGATACTCGGTGAATCACGTTCACGCCAAATTATTTTTGCCCATCTTGTAACCCCTCCTGCAAAACTTTTATGTAATAATCTTTGCTGGCTTTATACTCTCGTTTCATTGCTATACCGCTGCTGTGCAGTTATACGCAGGGGTGTTTTGTATATATTCGTGCGGGGTATATAACGAGGACTTCTCGGACGACGCGCCACGCCAATAATTCATTTTGTTGTTTCAAATATTTCGCTGCTGGCACCAACGGCCCAACCAAACTCTCATATTCATTTTGCGCCGCTCTTAGGCCACAAACAATATTACGTGACTAGTTTTTTTTTTTTTTTTCTTTTTTTTTTTAATTTTCCATAAGATAAACGCTCGATTTGCTTGAAAAACTTACACGTGCGATTCGATGCAATTTGAAGTAATACTAGGTAAATGGTGCATTTTTATCGAGTACGGGTACGACACGAGGAATTTATAAATTTGCAAACGCCGAAAATCATTTTGATTGGCGTCGCTCATCGATTTTCGTCCACGCCCCGGCTTCCAAAGACTGAGATTACAACGATGACGACGGCGATGTCGACGTCTCCTTCCACTCGTTGCGTCATCGGAGCTCTAAAAGCGACTCCGTGGCAAAAATACACCCGGCGCAAATCGCCCGATGCGCCTACCCGCTCGCACTCTCGCCTTATCCTCCTTGTATCTCTCTCTCTCTCTCTCTCTCTCTTTTTTTTCAATTTTATTTTACGAGTTAACAAACGCGCGCTCTTTCTCTCTTGCACCCTTGGGCACACCGAATACATCGGTGTCTCTTCGATAAGAGCTGTGATGTAACATTTGCAAACAGTCTGTGATTTCTTTACTTGGCTGTTGCCTCAAAAAACTCAATTTTCGCTCCAAGGGATGAGAAAAAAATGTACATCGTGTTTCAAAAGTTGTAAAAGTTGCATCAAAATAATTTAATCTCGTGATGATGATCTTACTTTGATTTTTCTTTGATTATTCATCCATTCGTGAGGTACCGTACAGCATTGACCTCGAGTCTCGATGTCCATGATAATACAAGCTCAGGAGTACTCGAGAGCGCGTAATGACCAATAAATAAATAACGATTCGCAAAAGCCGCTGATTGAGCACGAAAATGCAATTAAAGCATACCACTGAGTTACCGAGAGATGATTATTTTTATCATAACCCTGACATTCTTCGTGTTTTCCTTCGTATGATCTCAGATATAACACGCAAGCAAAGAATAGTACAGGTCTTCCGTCCCATCGATGCTGAACATTGAGTACTTAAATAACTTTTTTTTATGCACTGCTTCCGATTTAATTGGAAAAAAATAATGTCATTATATGAATATGTAACAAATCAAAATAAACGAAAGGGGCTGTATACTCTTGAAAGTCTTTAAATAAAAAAAATAATCCAAAGTATTTCAGGACACGTGCAGCTTCCAAATAAATATAACGCGATAAGCGTGTATTAGGATAAATTTCTGTTGAGCAGCTAAACGCCCGAGTTTCAAATCCAATAAAGTATATTCCGTCATCCCAATGAAATCAAAGCCGATCATCAGAGTTTGTCAGCTCAAACGGACGATAGTCGGATGCACGCGGCTCGAGATCAGGAGGAGCGATGATACACCATAAGTGGCGAGTGATAAGGCGAAAAATCCAGTTGGCGCGCGGACGGGCAAATTAACGGAAAGCGCGGTGGTTGCGGCTGTAAGGTCGTTAAACCGCGTGGAGCATTGACAGGCCGGTCCCGCCGCGCGGTGTGCGTTATGTATACCTACTGCCGCGGTATAACGAAGGGGCGGTGGGGGGAAGATCATAACTGCGCTTCGACCCAAATTTCTTTCTTTTTTTTTTTTCCTCTCTCCGAATGTCGAAGCCGTCATTTTCCGCTGGTGCAGCTCGGCCCATATATATATATTATGGGTGTGCCCCAAAAGTCCGAGCCTTGGGCATTATCTATACCTGCAGGACAGACTTTCCAGCGACGATACACGACGGGAATCGAGTTCGCTTCAGTTTTGTATACTGTCACCGGGATTATAATATTATATTATATTTACGCGCTTGTAGGAGCGCAAATGTAATAGAGACACGTATTTTACTATAGATGAGTACATAGGTATATACCTACACGATATGTATGTTCAAGTCACGATCTTTGTTTGGTGCATGCATGGGAATCGAAAGGTTGATATTTCTTGTATATTATCTTGGTTCACTGTGTTGCGAGAGCCGGTGCGGCACGTGAAACTTTCTATTTTAAATGGATCCTGCATGCATGCAATGGTACCCATGGGATGTTTATGTGTATGCGTAGGTAGGTCCAATAAATTTGCAGCGAGATTGATATTATTTTACGACTCTCTCTCTCTCTCTCTCTCTCTGTCCCTTTATCGTCTCCCGTTTTTGTTGCTGCCATTGTTGAAAATTCGAAAGACATTGGGCAGTCAAAAGTGACAGCAGGTAAACCGGTCTTGCGCGCGTGTTTTATGCTTCCTCGAAAAATCTATTTAAAGCGAGCGATTTGCCTTTTCCATTGCATCGCATGGCGGTGTACGGAAGGTGGACGACGGGCTTCCGATTCGCCCGAGAAGGGAAAGCAAATCGCGCGAAACTGGAATCCTCCTCGCCTCGCGCGAGCGCTATTTTATACATACGTATACGAATCGGGAAGCAGTCAAAGTGCGGCAGCATAACTCTTTCGCGGGCGTGCCTCTGAACAAATGAAACGCAAAGTGGTGATGCGAGTGTTGGTGTGCCCGGACAAGTATAGGTGCGTACAATACGTCAGGTACCTCTTGTGAGCTGCCCATATGTATATATTTTTACAGTCGGCGTTGTTTGCTCGCTGCAATTGCCTCTCGATTTTCTTCCTTCTCCTTCTCTCGATGTCACCACGTTTCGTGTGCTCGAGCCCCAGCCGATAAGATACGGAGAGTAGCGAGTGGGTGCACGTCGAACGAAAAAATGCGTTTCGCAAATATTGTAACTCCTCCTAGTATTGGTATGCCATTTCAATACAAAGCCATGGAAATGTTTGTTATTTCGGTGACCCCATTGTTGAGTCAATTTGTGCCAATGATGAGTCGTATCAACAACTGGGGCAGGAAAAACCTAGTAATTTTTTTTCGTGTTTGGTTTGAGTGCCTATGTACGTATATAATATACTTACCTCAAAGATGTGTATTATAGTTGGAGTCTGAATAATACGAATGACTTATCTTTTGTTGTTTTTTGCCTCTGTTTGAACAGCAGATCGCGCGATACGCAGGTGGCGCGATAAAAATATACCTTTTTGTCGACGAAACTCGACGCCTACGCGCAATCTTGTCATTTTTAATACAAGTAAACGAAATAAAAAAAAAAAAAATTTTTTTTTCAATAAAATTCCACGCCTCCGAAATGAACGTGCACCTTTACACGTATACGTATATGGTTGAGAATAGAAGTGAAATTTCGTTAGAAATAAGTGCGAGCGCGCAAACAGCCGGCGACGACCAGGCGCCAACATTCACCTGCTTCCTCCGCTCCGGACACCTGCCGCCAAAAATACATTCCGCTCGTCCATCCTCGCGAGAGGAAGTACCCTCCCATGTGTATATATGTACACGCGCTCCTTCGCGGAAGTACCTATTTTCGGATGGATAATGTACCCCCCCCCCCGTGCAAGGGGAAAATTGTGCAGTCGAGGTGGATTATTAGAGTTAAGAGTATGGGTCACGCGCGGCCGGATGTTGCGGCTAGCTCTCCGATGTCTCGATTGCGCTTTCGGATTCATCGCGGACAAGCATAATGTACAGTCGCGGGGGTTTTTGAAAAACTGTACTTTACCGGTGGGTCGTCGACCGGGACTCTCTGTCGTTCCTAATTATTGTGTACACTTATGCGTTACCGATGTTATACTGCAAAAGAACGCGAAAGAACGTATAAAGAAGTCGATGAGGGGACATTTTGGGACCGAAAGGGCCATCGAAGAATCAATTTGTTACTCGCGTCTGAGAACCAAGGGGCGGGGAGAAAGAGGTTATTTGGCTGCTCTTCCCCAATAATCATTCAATTACGTGCTGGGTATATGGTAACGAGTATGGGTGCCGGTAAGCGGCCAATTGAAAGCCGTAGTCAATTATTCACGATTATTTTTGCATCCCATGCTGCCGACTGTTCGCGCATCGAAGATGATATGCTAAATAAGTAAAGCCCACCTGCGCTCGCTAATCGTCGCCGTTTGAGATTTTGCTGCAGTGATTAGTGCGCGACGCATCGATTTCTTTTCCGATGGTCCTGTCTGTTGATGCAAGAAAATGCTGTTGAATTTTTTTTCTACGTTTTTTCGACTCTAGTATAGTCTAGTTAGGGTGACTAAACGCACCACGTTTGATTTCATTGTTTCAAAAATTTATTTTCCCAACGTTATGGTTACCCATTATAGACGAAAATGTGGTAGTCGTTTCGAATAGGTGTACAATTCAACTTCAATCGGAGCAACGTGTCCAAAAAAAAAAAAAAAAAAAAAAAAAAAAATGTTTTCCAAGAATTTCCCAAGTTTTTTCGTAACCCAGGTACGTTCAAAATTCAACATCGCCGCTAAATCAACAACTGATATAAAAAAAAGGTTGCTGTTGGCCAAGAGCTGGATACTCGATGGTATATTAAAAAAAGTGCCGACGCGAAATGAATATAATCATCTCTCGAGATCGCTTTCGCCGACCTCGTTGAAACCTTACGCTAATGCTCGGTTTTCACTTTCGCCACGGCCGAGGCTTGATATTGAAATTATAAAACTCCCCCCAGGGGAGAGCTGATTTTTACCGTGATACGATAGTACCGAGCGGCTAATGGTCGGATGACTGCATTTATCGGAGTGTCATTAGCCACGCTTGAACTTTGGAAACAATTTCGCAACAAGTCCACGCGTCCGCTCCAATTGTGATGGCTTCTTTCACGACCCACTGTTGTCATTCACCTTTTTTTTTTTTTTTTTTTTTAGGCTTTTACCGTACACGTTCCATGACTTTCGAGGCTCGAGAGAGTGCAAGAAAAAAACCCCTTCGTTGTGGGCACGACAGATGATGTTTGACTCCTTTTTTTTAATGACGCTCGGCTGGCACGTGCCCGAACGCGAGAGGGCCCAGTTTATACGCTATCCAAACCCCCCCCCACTCCGGCATGTTTCATTGCACCGATTGCTGTGCACGCGCGATAATAGTAGTGAATTTTTTTCCCCCTTTAAACTCGACCCGCGACTTGTGGCGAGCCGACGATCGAAATTCGTCGCGGGAGCGCGTGTTCGTGACACCGATGGGTCGGGAAACAAAGTGTGCCCGAGACTACAAATAGACGACAGCGAAAGCGAAACAATCAACGCCGCGGGGCGAGCGGGTTCAGGAGCGCGAATGTTTTTCGAAACGCGTGGTTTTGTTCGCGCGGGGGGAGGGGGGGGGGAGAACCAATGTCTTGCAAATAGATCGTATAGGGAGAGAGCCGCCGAGGAGAGAGTCGGGGTGGCTCATGTCCAATTTTGGCTCGCGCCGTGCACGAGCGATCCCCGTAACGCCGCTCGGCTTGAATTTCACTCGATATTTTTCAGCGCCGGAAAAAATCCAATTTTAGCGGACGGGCCGCGCGAAATTTTCGAGGTCGTCCCTCCGTTTTTCGACGATTACCGAGTGTCGTTATTTGCGCGACAAGCGGAAGAGGTGTTTATGAAAACTCGCAACTATAAAGCGGAACGGAGGTATTTTCCCTCAAAGTCCGAGTTTTCGCGGCGGGGACCTTGGAAAATTTTTAAAATAAACTGCAGAGGCTCGACCAAACGAACTTGAATTGTTATCCTCCGATGACGAATTTCGCGGTTTTCAATTAAAAGCGCATCAATCTTTTTATAATTGCCGAGGTTGTCGTCGGTATTTCCCAACGCCATGTGGCGGCGTTTCTCAAATTATGAAATAGTCAAAATCGCGCTTCGTGGTAATAATCAGCCTAATTATATACCCGCTGCTCGCTCGCGCATAAATCACAGCGTTACCCATCCTCCTCCTCCTCCTTTGCTGTTTGTGTGGATAAAATGTTTCAAGGTGTGAGCGCGAGGCGCGACTGAAATACAATACGGTATTTCGTGGCAAGTTCAATTTTTCAAATAATTACCGACTCATTGAGATTTATCGCTGCTTAAATATATACAATGTACCTCCTCTATCCTGTATACCGTGTAAAATTTAGAGAAACGCGTAACCTCATCGCATCAGCGAAAGTAATTTTGAGCTTCGTGTAACCGATTACTGCAAAATATCGAGTTTATTGTGTGAATCGGCAACAGAAGAAGAAGACGGGGACGAGTGGCGATAGGAAGCGCACGAGTTTGTAGCGTCCGTCCGCGGCGTCTCAAAGAACCAGGACAACTAGATTATATATAGCGCGGAGGGATCGGGGTCGTTACGAAAATATACACAAAGCGGCATCTTGCTTAGCCCGCGCTCTCTAACGCTTGCCTCCGTGATAGCTCTCTCTTTATTTTTTGCTCTCCTGTATGAATCTGCTAAAAAAAAAAAATTTGCAATTGCTCCATACTTTGTAGGTACAGAGAATAAGATGGAATCGTCCCTCGTGTTTGCGCGCCTTCGTTGTCTGTTTTCGTGATTTTCAGCCTCCCACCCCCTCTCTTTCGCTTGCCCTGGGATCTTGAAAAATAAATTCTCATTCTCTTCGCTAACACGTGTCATTGAATTATTTTTAGCTCCATAGGCGCAATAGGCACATTTCCCGGCAGCTTCTAAAAAAAAAATTTTCGAAAAAAAAAAAAAAAAAAGAAAATCGGTAAGACGGTGTCGAGCAAGCATTCGAGTAATATACCTGCGCGTGTGCGATATGCAACAAAACGTAAGAAGGCGTTTTCAAGGCCCGTTGATTCGCAGGCCATCCATCACGTTATACACACACAACTCGCGGTGTACAGCAGCGTCAGCTGTTGCCCTGGCACTTTGGGCGCATTCGTAACCGGATAATTTTAACCCAACGTTTCGTCAACGAGAACTCGACATTGACAAAATGCTAGGAAAAATTATTTTTCAACTTTAGCGCTTTCGCCATCCGTCCGAAGGGCACGCAACACCAGCCACTTCATATATCCGACAATTAACTTTGTATACGCAGTTGTTTTTGTTCAAAGCGTCGCAAGTACCCCACATATGCACACGGATTAGAAACTCGGAGGAATTTCATTCGAAAATATTTCTTACGGACATCGAGTGCACCGACAATCATAAATATAACAAACGACGTATTCATTACCACGGCTATACGTGGCGCGAAACAACAGTAACGCGACAAAAAAAAAACCCGTGTTTTTCCCATCGCGAATAATAAAGAGAGGGACTCCGTTGTGGAATGCAGGTTTATCGGTCAAAGTGCAGACGCGCTCTGACATTATTGGATGATGTGTATATAATACGCGTGACAAGGTTAACGGGCCAACAGCAGTGGTAGTTCATAACGAGTGAAGGAGCAACTGTTTCCCCTTTCGCACCCAACCAATGTTGGTTGAGCCATTGGGTTTTTTCTTTCCTTCTTTCTCTCGGCCATTGTGTGCATATTATGCACGCGCGCTTATGGGGGTTGGTTGGTGCACGTAGGTGTACATACCTGCGCGTCAACGGGACCGGCGTCGTCGGGCATAAGTGAAACCCAACCGCCCGCGGCTCTTTAAAACGGGATTACGCACGGAGAAATCCAGCAACTGCTGCAGCTACGCGTCGCTCGATGATTACTTTTTTTTTTTTTTTTTTGCGCCACGAGTTCGTAGATGTTGCATCGCGATGTTTTCTCTTATCGCACGCTCAATTTTTTTCACGTGTATAAGCTGATTTAAGCACACCGACTTGCTTTTCACCGTTACCACGGCATACGCGTGTGTACAACTCGTGTGTACGCATGGCTTTTTGCCGTATCAGGTGTACCTGCTCCAGGGAATTGCCATGATCTGAGATTCACCGTTTCGTTGCACACGTTGATTGCCGGTACAAATTAACCAGCTGAATAATGTATGCACATCAACGAAATGCCAATCAAATTGTGTGTCGAATAATATTTGTGTCTTTTTTGTATCTCTGTTTGCAGACCTTCACAGCATGGTGCAACTCGCACCTACGAAAGGCAGGCACTGCCATAGAATCGATCGAGGAGGACTTCAGGAACGGACTGAAGCTGATGCTCCTCCTCGAAGTCATCTCGGGCGAGACCCTGCCAAAGCCCGACCGCGGCAAGATGAGGTTCCACAAGATAGCCAACGTGAACAAGGCCCTCGACTACATCGCCAGCAAGGGAGTCAAGCTCGTCTCCATCGGTGCCGAAGGTATTGGCCGCGATCCCTCGGTTTCTCACGCGCCTTGTGTAAAATAATACGTGGTTCGCGATGCTTCAATTTTCTCGTTTTTTTTTGTTTCCCCCGAATCGTAGAAATCGTCGATGGCAACCTGAAGATGACCCTCGGTATGATATGGACCATTATTTTGCGCTTCGCCATCCAGGACATATCGGTCGAGGAGATGACGGCCAAGGAGGGTCTGTTGCTCTGGTGCCAGCGCAAGACCGCCCCGTACAAGAACGTCAACGTCCAGAACTTCCATCTGTCCTTCAAGGATGGTCTTGCGTTCTGCGCCCTCATCCACCGCCACAGACCCGATCTCATAGATTACCACAAGCTCAGCAAGGACAATCCCCTGGAGAACCTCAACACGGCCTTCGACGTTGCCGAGAAGTACCTCGACATACCTCGCATGTTGGATCCGGATGGTGAGTCGTCCGCGCGCCTTTTCATTTACTCATTCATTTTTTTTTTTTTTTTTTTTTTAATTTATTTTACTATTTATTATTATTATTACTCATGATGTATATAATAATACGTGTACAGCCTTATCTGCAGGCAGAGGCCTATTAAGATGGCGCAAGTATTTTTTTGTTTTGAGACAATCAATTATGTTGTTATTGATACAATGAGGGACGTTTGTACAAATATAAGTACAAATGATATAGAGGAGCTTACAATTTTATCCTCTCCAACTGCACAATAATGTATATTCCGATAGATTTGATCAACACTCCCAAGCCAGACGAAAGGGCTATCATGACCTACGTATCCTGCTACTACCATGCCTTCCAGGGTGCCCAGCAGGTCAGCAGCTAACTGCGTGAACTGCTATTGTTCAGTTTTTTTCTCCCACCTCGCCTCGCTTTTCCCCATAAGTAACACTATAATACTCACACTACTTGCGCACATTTATCTCTCATCCTAATGTAATCTTCCTCACGCTCGTTCTCTCTTTCACTCAAAAAATAATATGATAACTTTTTTTGTTTTGTTTTGTTTTTCATTTCCTCGAGTGACGATTTGACTTAATTGTTAATCCATAAACAGTGTTATGTCGCAAAGAACGCAGATTGATTGGTTTGTCGATTTTAACAATGACAGTTTAGTTGAAAAAGTTTCTTGTAGATCATGCGTGCCACACGCTCCGATCGAATAATACCACATGATAATATGAATAACCAAATACTTAATATGCATGGGTTTGAGTTTTTGTGTTTTCTTGACCCCGTGTGTGTTTCTAGACATGCGTAACACAGCTATGCCTGACGAGCGAGCCGTTATGACCTATGTGTCGTCGTACTACCACTGCTTCAGCGGTGCTCAAAAGGTCTGTGTGTTTTTTCACTCATTCCATTTGTCCTTGTCTTTTTTTTTTTTCTTTTTTTTTTCACTAAAATACATTTGAACTTTACCTCATTCGTCTCATTCATCCGAGCCACAAGAGATACGATCACATGGCAAGTGGGAATCTTTAATTGGGGAAAACAAAAAAAAAAAATTGCTCGCAGGCTGAAACCGCGGCAAACAGGATCTGCAAGGTGCTTAAGGTCAACCAGGAGAACGAGCGCCTGATGGAGGAGTACGAGCGACTGGCCTCGGACCTGCTCGAGTGGATCAGGCGCACGATGCCCTGGCTCAACAGCCGGCAGACCGACAACTCGCTCGCCGGCTGCCAGAAGAAGCTCGAGGAGTACCGCACGTATCGGCGCAAGCACAAGCCACCGCGCGTCGAGCAGAAGGCCAAGCTCGAGACCAACTTCAACACCCTGCAGACGAAGCTGCGGCTGAGCAATCGACCCGCTTACATGCCCACCGAGGGCAAGCTCGTCTCGGACATCAACAAGGCCTGGAAGGGCCTCGAGACCGCCGAGAAGGCCTTCGAGGACTGGCTGCTATCCGAGATGATGCGGCTCGAGAGACTCGAGCATCTAGCTCAGAAGTTCAAGCACAAGGCGGACGCCCACGAGGATTGGACCGCCGGCAAGGAGGAGATGCTCACCTCGCAGTTGTTCCGTCAGTGCAAGCTCAACGAGCTCAAGGCCCTCAAGAAGAAGCACGAGGCCTTCGAGTCGGACCTTGCCGCCCACCAGGACCGCGTCGAGCAGATCGCTGCCATAGCTCAGGAGCTCAAGTACTATACATATATGTACCCCTTTGTTTGCACAACTCATAAATCATAATCAAAATAATCATGACGATTGATGATGTTTTAGCACCCTCGAGTATCACGATAGTGCTTCCGTTAACGCTAGATGCCAGAGAATTTGCAATCAGTGGGATCGTCTGGGCTCGCTGACGCAAAACAGACGCCAGGCTCTCGACGAGGCCGAGCGCATTTTGGAGAAGATCGACATTCTGCACTTGGAATTTGCCAAGCGTGCCGCGGTAAGTGGCAGCCAATACAATTATTTCTTTGAGATTTCGGTGATCACCGGTACAATGATAATTGTGCGTGCTTCAGCCGTTCAACAACTGGCTCGACGGGACTCGGGAGGATCTCGTGGACATGTTCATTGTCCACACGATGGAGGAGATCCAGGGTCTCATGGACGCTCACTCAAAGTTCAAGGCGACTCTTGGGGAGGCCGACAAGGAGTACAACTCTATCGTCGGTCTGGTTCGCGAAGTCGAATCGATCGTCAAGCAGTTCCAAATACCTGGAGGACTCGAGAATCCGTACACCACCCTTTCTACTACGGTAATTAAGACGGGATTTTCAATTTCCAATTTCGTGCGCATATTTTATGCACGAAGACCAAGCGGTGAGATCAATCTTTCGCTGTTTTAGGATCTTACGAAGAAATGGAGCGACGTCAGACAATTGGTGCCGCAGCGAGATGGAACCTTGGCCGCGGAATTACGCAAGCAACAAAGTACGTTGGTCATTTTATTTCGTTTATACTTGCCATGGTTTTTTTTTTTTTTTTTTTTTTTTTTCGTCCTCTCGCGGTGTCGCCTGTCGGTGGAAGAAATCCGCATGCCACGGAGTCTTTCTTTCCCCCCCCCCTTTGCACTGCTCGACGAGTTATAAATTGGTCCGTGTGGACCTCAGGGGTGTAGCGCAGTACAGATCGGGAGCGGGAGATAAGCGGCGGAAAGTTTCGGCGAG
This sequence comes from Copidosoma floridanum, assembly GCF_000648655.2. Next base: position 2,941,306 of record NW_019379589.1, read on the forward strand.
CCTTCCATATAAGTACACGCTCTCGGGATGACGTTTTGGTCGATCTACCTCCGAGTGCCATTAGATGTGCCATTTTCCTACGGATACCAAGGTGACAATGACTTCCTATACCGGCTCGCTCCGGTCTAATTTACAAGTAAGTATTTTCGACTCCCGTCGATACACTTGCATTCCTGTCTCTTCTTCTTGGTTTTTTTTTTCCCCTACCCCCGTGGGTAGAGTCGATTCCAGTTGGGGGTTTATCTCCCCGGACGGATCGCCTTCGACGAGATCTCGTTATTTGGCACGGCGGAGGAAGACAAGCCAGCGCTGCAAGAGTCAAGGGAGAGAAAGCGAGAAACACCCAACACGGGCTAGCCCCTATATATACGTGTACACACATGTATATTATATCGTATAAGGCTCCCCAATTTACATTTGCATATACCGAGTCCCGGTCATCCCCGGTGTGTGTGTGTGTGTGTGTATCCTCCTCCACTCCTCATTATCACGTGACAATTAGGCGCCTCGGACGATTCCTTCCAGCCTGGACCCGTATGTATATACAAACACGTATGAGGATCGGGCGCGTTTTATTGATCGCGCGGATGTATCTGCTTCGGGAAGGGCTCGAGGGCGTGTTTTCGAGTCCTTCATTAGCTCCGGATTACAACGTCCGAGTGAGTATATGTATGAACCCGACGATCGGTCGGAGGGGAAAAATTAGTTATCCTGTTTATCACGGGCATATCCGAGGGGCTCTCCTGTTTTTCTCGCCTCGGAACGTCCCACGTATACATATACCTACCTCTCAATTTCGCCATATTTTAGTCCGTTCGGACAACACCCCCTCCTCGATGTGCTTGTCTCGAGGTTTTAATTGAACAGAGAGAGAGAGAGATATCTTTACAAGCCTCGTGTTCCAGAAAAATGAGCCGCGAGAAACACAATATGTATATGACAGCTCAGACCTTCTCGTTATAACGCAACCGGAGCGATATTTCTTGAAACCACTCGCTCAAAAGTTCAATGCGTATATTAATCGTGGTAGGGCCTATCTCGCATAGCCTCACTGGAGCTAACGAGTTGGGCTTTTGTATTGCACCTAGTATATGAGAATATCTCGAAAAGGACAAAGTTTTTATCGCGTTAAAGTACCTCGTATCACTGCACGTCTTACCAAACGAATAACGATGCTAAACAAATTAATGTACTTAATTGTAAAAACGCACCTCTTCCTGCAATGTACGTTTGTTTAACTGCATTGGAAAGTAACCCACCGTGCCTCGATTTGAATAAAATTTAATTTTAAAACAACGCCGACGCAGCGTCGTTTGGAGTCATCGTTCATGTGCCTATATATACGTATTAGGTGTGTTGGAGGCAACAACCAAACAGACAACAGAATGGAAATACTCGATTCAGAGTTTATATAGGCGATGACGTTTTATTTTCAACCTTTTGTCTCTCTCTCTCTCTCTCTCTTTTTTTCTATTTGTGTGCGTGTAGGACGAAGGCTCGTTACGAGGAGGCGATGACGGAAGTGCGTCTCAAACAGATCCGCACAGCTTCGAGATTATACGACTCTGACATTGTTTCCCGGACAATTAATATTCCTGCACCTACAATTACAATAAAATTTATCGGCCATTATTCCCCACACAGGCGTATGTATGTATACGTAAGTATTGTCCCAGTCGCGTTGATTGCCAATTGCCTTGTTGTTTTGCACATTAGCGAGGATCGGTGGAGCCAGTGGGGGGAAAAGAAAAGAAAAGACCCCCCATTGGATTTTTCCACCCCGTAGCCAACCGACTCGGGGCTTTTAACTACCATGTATATACACTCGTTACACGAGCTTCCGTGCATACTCACTACACCGGCCGTACAGTTGGGAGTATATACGTGTAGATCCCGTGTACCTGTCCGCGTACACGCTCTGCATGTTCTCGGCCTTGCTGTACAGAGCTTGTCTACAATTTTCTCGCACCTCGATCGATGCTCGTACACACCACTGCTACCTGTGCTACCTCCTGTATACCACACTGTATACGAGATGACACACACACACACACGCGCGCGTTGTACGTATGTGGTACGTGTATGCTCCTGTCCAACAAGAATGCAGAATCTTGCTCGCTATCTCTGTACGCGTGTTTGTTTGTTTGTGCTGTCAAGTAAAGGGGGGGATGGAGGTATGGCAAAACAATTACAAGACTGTTAAATTGTGCGCATGGAAATGAGGTGCGCATTACCCTCGAAGGTGTTGCTCTCCTCTCTCTCCCTCGTTGGTATACATGTACATGGTACATATGCGAGATTATGACCTCTTCGTCGGTTAAGCTTAGACGACGCGTGATCATGTCCTCGGATGATGAGTTTGTACGAGCGCTCGCTCGCGAGGGGGTCCTTTTTGAGTCGTTTTGCTTTCACGGGTAATGTAACTGATGAGCGTGACATCCCCCCCCCCCAGGTTGCGCGTGCGCGGAAAAATCAACGTCTAATACATGGAACGATTTTACGTAGCGACATGTATACAGGGGTAGTATTGTGCTTCGTTTGATCGAGTCGTAAAAGCTCTGCGTGAACAACCGCGGATCGGTGCCCGTGTAGATTTCGTTTGTCTAATTACAAGCGCTCTCACGCGTCTTCCTTTCCCTCCCACCATGTATACAAGTACATAGGCTCCGTTTGATCGCGCCGCGCGCTCGTTTGTCCGGTTTTACGGTTTCGCGGATCAATTTATACGGCTAATTGAAAAATTATTAATACGACTGGGGATATACACACATATATTATATATACACTTGACACGTGTTGGTACATGCACTTTGTACGGTGGAGTTGATCCTTTAGGTTCAGCAGAAAGTAAACAGTAATCCCCGCGACAGGAACAACAGAGGGTGAGTACATGTATACATTCTTTATCAGCGGCACCTTGGCCCATCGTTCTAATCGCCCGGGCCATTATAGGTTCGCTTAATCTCGCCTCGGGGCATCAACCGCCCGGGGAGGATCTTTATGCAAATGGGAGAAGGGAAGAGTGTAGTGAAGATAAGGGCAAAAAGGCTCAAGGGGGCTCTCTCCTTCGTTGTTTGCGACGCCTCTACCGTGTAAGTATGGATTTTGTTGCGGAAGGATACGTCCACTTGGTTTTTTTTTTTTTTTTTTTTTTTTTTTTTTTNTTATGAATATTATTATATAAATATTATATTATATATAATCAAATATATACTGTGTAGTGAAAAAGTGAAACTTTCAAAGTATTTATTTTTATAGATGTTTTTCGAATCTAGAGAGATCTTAAAAAACGAAACCATTATGTTAACGAAATGAAAAATTATTCGTAGTCAAAACACAAAGAAACAAACAAATAGAAAGTATCAAGTATTTTCAAATATTTTTAAACAAATGAGTGTAAGCAGTAAGGGTGCAGATAATTACTGCACTTGAAAAGTTTAATTGTTTGGCTTAGGGCCTTATAATGCTTTTAAACACCATACTTTTCGTTTATTTTATTTTCTCTTTGAACAAAAGCATCTTTCATGTTGCTTTTGTCACACTACTCACTAGCATATTTTTTCACTGTATTAAATATTTTTCTCTTTTCGAAACGACGATTAGCGACTCTTGAAAGAATATTTGAGGAATAAACTTTTAAACAACGATCGATTGAGCTCGCGTGGATTTTCGATATAATCTCAAAGCAATTATACTACGCTTCATATATGTACATAAGAAAAATACATTACATAAAAGATACATTTTCTACACTGGTAGAATCATTAAATAGAGAAACATTGACTGTCATCGCGTCATACGTCGTCTCATAATTATGTGTAATAAAGGAAAAAGAAAAAAATGATTGAAACCTTTGCTCTGCACCACGTGTAAGTACAGGAGAGCAATATATAATTTAATTTTAATCTTTATTTACGTTGTAATTATATGATTATATAATTTAAACGAATGGAACAGATTATTTATCCTGATCACCCGCATCGCACTTCCTATACTTTACTTGTCTATACTGTCAGAATTGTTCTTTATTTTTCTTTTTTGCCTATTTCATGTTTTCCTTTACTAGTTTAATAAAAATTATAAGATTGTAAAACAAGAAGAAAAGTACGTGGAAAAATAAACGATAAAAATTCTTACATCGATATTTCATTTCTTTTTTTCCTCAATTGACGTCCCAACAAATAATATGTAATTAGATTGTACATATAAAGGAATTAGGAAAAAAAATTAATATTTTCGAAAAAAATTTTTTTATTACTTTCTCTTACAAAAAAGACATTGTGATTGCTGAGAGACCACTCTTTATACATTGAAACCTGCATTTGGAAATTTTACTCCCTTCCTTAAACAATAAGAGTGTATTCCCACAAGTATTCCACATATCACAGCCACCTACACTTTCGTAAATTGATCAAGAGCAAACTTAACATTTTTTTAAGTATATTACAAGTAATTCATAACAAAGGAACTTTTTTGTGGTTTGTAAAACTAATACTTTTTTTTATAACGCGACTCAAACCAATTAAAAATCACCATAGAATTGCACATATAAAAAAGAAAAATTTCTTGTAATTTTTATCAATGAAATGCTAATAAACTGTTGAAAACCATACTAAAATTTGCAGACTAAAACAAAATTTATGTAATCATTAAAAACTAAATGACTCGATTCAAAGCTCAAAGTATACCACCCTCCACATAACGTTTTAGTCATCTTTTTAGGCACAACTGCTCCACAGTAGCAATCTTACCTTATATGCAAACTTTTAGTTTTCCACACTAATTTAGTCACTTTTTATGACAACATGTAAGTATTTTCAGTGTACTATTTACTAGATTTTTAATTTCTAAGTACTAAATTCCAATGTATATAGACAAAACTAGATTCATATTCAGTAAAAAATACAGCTTAATTTAAATCGCATTTATTAAAAAAAAATAAAATAAAAAATAACGTGAAAAGGTTTTAGGGTTTATTTGAAATTAAGACCCTTGTGCTATACTCTTATAAAAACAAGTAATCAGAGATTTAACAAAATTAGTTCAAATTCCATGCCAGAACTTTGATGTCATTTTTTTAGCAGAATTTTTTTTAAATAAGAAAAACTAGGCTTTGTGATGTTAATTGTTAGTTAATAACGTTACCTACAAAAAATATTTATAAACGAATAAACTGCAACTGCACGCACTAAGATGATCATTTATCCTAGTTCAAACATATAAGAAATGAATACTTTTTTGGATCTACATACATCTATACATACTATTACAAAATACAAATATTTTCGTAGAAAAAAATTAAATACAGAACTGTTATACTCATGAATTAGTCTACCAATTCTTACAGAAACCAAACAATCATAAATGTGATAACTTTACTTGATCGTAAAATTTAAATAAAACAATGACATGAAAAGTCTTAAGTGGTGGAAAACAATCGTAAATAAACAATTAACACTGTATGTTATTTAAAATCAGTAATCGCTAATATTTTGTGATTACTTAATCGTCCATTGCACGAAAGTATGGAAGAAATAAAAAAATAAAATGTATATATGACCACTGCAGTAGAGTCACTTAGTCGTTCTTGATGCAAGAGTCGCACACACGTACGGGATCTGACCAATTACGACGTGGTACTGATTTTTTGTGCTGGGAACAATTATGACAGACACCGCGTCCACAAGCTCTGCAGTGATGCAGAGGTACTGTTGGATAAATAAACTTGACATCGCATACGCAACAGTTGGTTATTTCGGCGTCCGGAACCTAATCATGTCAACGATAGCATAAAAATTAAATTTAGTGTGACTAGCATTTTTTTAAATTATGGTGTAAAATAATTGTTACCCAATACGATGGACGGGAGCAATCTTTGATTATTGCTGTAATGTTTAATTAAAAAGATAAAAAATCATTGACAAACAATGAGTCAGTAAAACAATAAGAGTGAAATAAATTGGAGTTGCCTAGTACTTACATTTGGGGTAATTAAATACCGATCCAACAGCACTAAGCGTTGAAACAAATGTCTCGGATACCTGTCTCATAGTCACATCGTCTACGACTTTAGGTACAGCCTCTTCGCTTGAGTTGGTATCGAGCTCAAAGCAGCCATCACAAACGCGTACCGGACCGCTCCAACCTCGCACTCTTCGACGCTTTGAAGAACAGGTGTCGCAGAAACCCTCACCGCAAACGCGACAGTGGTGCCATTTGTCGGTCAGTGTGAGGGGCTTGTGGCATTTGTTGCACTCTGTAATTTCAGAGTTGGACCTCCAAGAGTTGGGTCTTACTTGGTCGGCTACCCATGAACCAAGAGCTTTTGTTGGCTGGTGTGCTATGCTCGACACTACTTCGGTAATGTGCGACACGTTATCAATAAGCCGTTGAGCCTTGTTTTGGGTGTCAATCGAATTATCAGCCTAAATTTTTATAAAAACAATAGCCACTGTCAACAACTGCAATTGCGGATCATTTCAAATTCAATACCAAAACTTACCTCATCCCAAACATGAGTGATTTCAGTTCTCGTTGCTGTATCTTCGGGATTGCTATTGCCAATCCAGTACTTGCGGCTACGATAAATTTCACCACAAGTAGAACACTCCAAAACATATCCAGACCACAAGTATTCAGCATAATTGAACCAACTGCTCTCGTTTTCTCCTATATCTCTTTTTATAACTTCCTGATAAACGCCATTTAAAAAACACTTTTTACAAGTGTATTTTTGGTTTTGGTACTGATGCTGAAAGCGACACCTAAAATAATGAGATTAATTTTTTTAAAACAAAATTTTTCTTTACGGGGTGAAGCTGTATTATCAATAAAAAAAAATCATTACTTGGTTTCACACAAGTGCGGTTTCTCGTGTCCCATACTTTTTTGACACCTACTCTCGCAACTGAGGCATTTCACCGTGCACGTAAAATATTGGTCGAGAAACACGTTGTGATTCTGATCGATGTTCCCAGAAAATTTGTCATTCAGATTTTTCAACGTAAGATAGACTATGTCTGGTGTCCTGGCTGAGCGCACCGTTGTATTGCGCAATTCTTGCTTAATAGCTCCTCTGAGCGATCTAAAGTTGGTTGGCAATTTCTGAGTTTGAACACCTACATACTTGATGGAACTGAAAGCCTCGATATGCAGCTCGGCCTGAGCAAAACGCTCCCGAATTATGTCCTCGCAACTTCTCACGCCATCTGAAATTTTCAAGAGTTTATCGTTAATAAACATTTGTTACTTACACGATTGAGGTATTAGGATGAATCAACTTACTGTTTACTAGCGGCATGGTGTTCATTGTCTCTTGGAAAATAATAACACTTGGTCCAAGAGATATGACAGGACCCTGGAAGCCCTCCTTCTGGCCAACGGTTTGCAAAGCTTGCTGAAAATGATTCATATAAGCCTTGGAAGCATCTCCCAGAAACGAGAACATGTCCTTGTGCAGACGCTCCGAGCGCGTCCTGTACACAATTATGTCCGACACAGCTAAAACCTTGAGCAGCAGCCGAAGTCGCACTTTTTCATTTTCTGTGAAACCAAGAAGTCCCTCGGTGTCGAGACAAATGACACCGAGGTGTGCATCAAAGGCTGCCCAGACACCCAAGGTGCAAGAGTTCTGGGTGTTGGAGGTCTCAAAAACTGGATGGCCCTTAAAAATTGCGTGGTTCAAAGTATGACTTTTGCCATCACCTGTGTTTCCAAAAATAGACACAACTTTAATTTTTTGCGTTTTGTTTGGACAATTGAGCCTCTTGATGAATTGATCTGCACTTGAAACCTAAAGGTAAGAGATATCGTTTGGATGAATCGTAAAATAACTTCATCTATGGATGAAAAAAAAAAAAAAAAATACGAAAAGAAGAAAACTTGTACCTTGAGCATTTCATTGCCATCTATCAGTAAAAAACTCTCGTGTTCACTGTGAACGGTCAAAGATTTTGAATTCTGATCTTGTGCAGTAACCAGATAATCTTGAGTGTTTCCATCACGACTCAAAATTGACAAACTATCTAGGCTCTCCATAATTGCAGGACCCGTAGAGTTTTTGTGATTTTTCCACAAGGAGTTATCACTGCTGTGTCCACTCATCTTTGTGATTCAGTTTTGATCGGATTGGATTTTCTGGGCTGTAAACATTACATGTGATGTAAAAAAAAAAATCATAAATGATATTAGATGTATATCGACATACATACATGTATATAAATGCGTACATCTTAATATGAGTATTAATTAATGAATAATGGACGAAAATTACGTTGCTAAAAAATATGTAGGTACGTAATATAAGATTTGCAATTTAAAAATCTTATGATTTTATCTTTTCACGAAACAATAAGATCATTGAATTAAAAAACGTTGTGTTCATTTGACACTTGTCGATATGTAATTTCGTTCAGTATAATTTGGCATCGCATTAATACATCATGTAAAAAATGCCAAGTCTAGGCGAAAACGTATTCAACAACACGGCATCAATAATTATATGTACGCAGGTATACTATAGAAAATATATGTAAGTATACACCTACACTATCTACTGTACTGCCTTATTTATTCATGACTTGATGTCTAGTAGGTACATTAGAGAGAGAGAGCTCAAGCAAAATAGTAAAAAAAATGTACCTACCTGGTCGATAATTGAAAAATGTATCCTGCGGTAAACCCTTAGAGATATAATTTGGAGCTCCGAAAGGGTTTACGCAAAGGCTGTAAGCTGATGACAATTTTTAGCCCATGTATGGATTACTACGTAGATGTGCACACTACAGGTAATGACTAACCACGCACTTGGAACACGACACCATGGCCATGCACTTAATTAATGAAAAAGACTATTATACTTACTCATCTATAAACACACTATAGTCTCCCTCTATTCGGATGATATGTTTAGGGGGACCAGCTGATATATAGAATATATAGGTAGGTATTAGAACTCCGCGAATACCAGCGCGACATATATTGCACTACAGCTTGTCTTTCTCTCTCTCTCTTTCACGAGTCTCACTGATCATGAACTGCGCAAAAAAGTCTGCACACAAGTCGCAATTAAGTAAGTATATTTGTATCTAACTTATCATGGAAAAAAGGAGGGAGCAAAAGGAGAGGGCAACGACGATGAAATAGCGAAATTTGAAGCGTTAAGTATGTTTCGTTCATCAAATTCACGAGTAAATAATTATAAAAAATTGATTCGTTCGATTCCTAATGCCTCTAATCGTCAACAACAACTCTAAAAATAATCAACACTATTTATTGTTTACATATATATATCCATACTTTAGTTACTATAATATATATGATTCATCATTACAATGAAATATGTCAATTTATTCCTTTTCGGTATACAGAAAATTAATGGGCCTACTAATGTAATTTTCACTGTTTATCCAAGCGGAAATAATTTTATACGGTTAATTGATTACAAGTATTTAAAATAATACATTAAAAATGAGAAAAAAAAAAAAAAAA
>NW_019379589.1:2951008-2963716 GCF_000648655.2 Copidosoma floridanum
GTGTTACATATGATGAGTTTTTGATAAATGCCAAAAGTCAAGAATCTCATAATGATAATTAACAATAAAAGTTTTTTCCATCAACTACTATGTTTTTAGACTGACATTTATGATGAAAAAAAATAATTTAATAGTTTATTTTTTTTATTTGTTAAATAAATTTTCGCTTGGGCAGGAAAAAGTGTTGACGAAAATAAAAAGCATAAAGTACCATCTCCCTGCTCGGATAGGTTAAAATGTGTAGGTGTGTGTAGTTCGATTCAGTTAAATTAATTTCTCGGTACTGCTTTATCGCAGCCGATAAATAACGTAGCTTTCAGCGCTCGGTAGCTTTTACCCTATTAAGTACATACAACATACAATTAAAGAGGATGTAAACAGTGTGAATGTAATTTATTAGCAGCTAATATTATATAAGTTATACTGTTATTGTATTGTTGATGGAAACAGAAAAATAATGGAAAATAGTGCCCTTAACACGATAAATAACATGACTCGATCGCTACGACAAATCTTGTTGTGTGATAATTTCTTTCAAATGTAATGTAAATTTTTCAAGCATCAGTTTTATATAGATAATAGTAAAATTATTATAATTTGTGTCATTTTGTACATAGATGTAATTAATGTTGGCGCATCAATAAAGTTACCAAGTGCTGGCAACAGTGGCCGCTTATGGACGCGATTCAAAATCAAAATATCGCTCCGAACAACTCCGTGGGAGAAATTTGGCGATGAAGATAAATCGAAAGACAGCTAAGGGCGCTGATCAGCTGGGGAGGCCAGTTTACATACCTACGCTGTCTAATATGTTGTGCTTGTGGGCATTTCAGTGATAATAAGCGACTCCAAAGTATTATGCCTGCCGTTGAGACTTGCGATGATCGTCTTTCAAAAATCTGCCGAGGACGATTGCCACCAGCTTCTCAAGCACGTAAGTTTTGCATGTGCGTTTGCAGTGGGTGCCGCGGAGTGCTTTTAAAAAATTAGAGCGACAATTTGACGAATCGAGCGAAATTTTGCCAAAGTGCGCGATGGATAAGTATATACAACGTAGGAGATGAAAAAATCGACAGCTCTTCTGAATTCTCGACGCTGCTTATGTTATTAATATGATATACGATGGTGCGTGCTATTGCGTAAAGCTCGACAAAACTTGACGAATCTGTCAATTTGACAATAAGTGTGCGATACACGTATCCAATCCAAGTGGTATACGAAAGCTCGGTCGATCGGCGGCGTCCCCCTTGGTATGTATACAAATAAACTTTCGCGAATGTAGTATTACTTACTTAACCTCTTGATTGCATCGCGCTGATGTCGAGCCGATGCTGCAGCCACGTTTTTCGCTGTCTTTTCTCTCCTCTCGAGATACAACGTATATGCAATAATATGTATATCTACGCGCATCAGCACAACGATGAGGGAAAAATATATACGTATACGACGCCACCGTGCAGTGCTGCTGCAAGTTTGCAAGATGCCGTAGCCATTTTTCGCGCTTGTCTTACGAGCCGATTCGGTAATTTGCAATCAACTAGGATTTTTTTTTTATTTGTTTGATCAATTTACGACACCCTCTTTGTCGGCATTTAATTTAGCGCGATTGTTGCGGTTTTTGTTCGAATTGAACAATTATTGACAGCACCGCAGCTCACCGCGTTGGTAAAAAAAAATTTCACGGATAAAAGCTCTGCTTAAACTCGATAACCCCGCGTGGAACGCTGCATCAGCTTTTTTTTTTTCATTTGTAATTTGTGCGAAACAGCAGTTTTTAAAGTTTTTGTCGAGAGGGAGAAAGAGAGGTAAGTTATTGTGTATGTACAGTTTGTGTGTTATATGGGTGTATGTGACTATATTTACAGCGACGCTTAGTGGCAAAACTTACGGCAATGGACGGGTTCGGGACTCGAGCTTTTATGTAATGAGTAACGGCGACGCTTGTTTGGTTGTTTACCTGCGCTTGCGGTGTGTGTCGTCTGTCGGGACAGCTTGCAAGCTGCATGCATGCATTCGTGCATTTCGGAGTTCATTATTGCAGACGGACTCGCACTTCCTAGCAGACGACACGCACGCCCCCACCCTATATAGCTATATATCGGGAGTGCATGTGATGCACACAGCATATGGTGTAATATACATGTATACAAACCCATAGTAAATTAAAATTGTAATTCAGTATACATGCGCATGCACATCGGGATAAATATACCTTATTCGAAGTTTGGTTCGGGATGCCTTTCCTCCGATTGCAACTGCATTTTTCACGTGCGACAGTGTTTACCGAGCTTGAAAGCTCCCAGTGAAACTGCATCATTTCTTGCACCATACTCAGTGCTTGCAGTCGTGTACTTACAATAAGTAAGACGTGCCTCGAAAATTAAGGGTGAGCGTCGGCGTGCATGCTGCGTTTGGTGTGGTGCTCTCTTTAAGGTTAGGGCAAATGCTGCTACTCCCGTATAACGCATAGTTTTTTGTGTATACTTACTTATGCAGTACTTATACATTTTTGTTAGCGAAAAGTGAAAACCATCGTTCAAAGGTTTTTTTTACCCAAGCTGGCTTGTCGCTATTTCGGGAGGTCCATCACTAGATCGGTGATTGACGTTGATATATATTATTATTATTATTATTATTATTATTATTATTATTATTATTATTATTGCCCATTATTGTCGTTACCGTTGAAAAGCGAAGAAAACAAGCAAGTGTTGATATGTGTCGTGGGTGATTGATGTTGGTGCGTGGAAAACTTGAATTTCAACGGGAAAACGAGCATCTACGGTTAGCTGGGTGCATTTGTCAGGCACTATTTACATGTGCATTACTTCATATGCGTGGGTATCGGAGGCGAAGCGACGACGTCGATGGGTAGCGCCATTTTGTCGCTTTTTTGGTGTGGAATGATAACTATATATAGGGAGCACCGGATAAACAACAAGACGCTCAGCCGAATGACGTGACGGCGTCGTAAGATTTTCGAGCACAAGTTGCATTTTGCGCGAGTACTCGGTCGTAAAATTTTCGAGACGCGCAAATTTACAGGGAAAGCTCTGCTGCAAGCTTCGATCGACGCGATTTCCAATGCTCTTTGAACTTGGGGGAATTTTCGAGTCACGTGGATCCTTGTTACTTTGGTGCGTTGAAACATGTTTTCATTTTCGAGCAGAAGCTTTCGGAGTAAACTTCGTGTGACCATTTGAAGCCAAGGCAGACAGTTTTTTCCATAATAGGTGGAAATGAAATTTTTTCTATCAGTGTTGTAAGATGTGTGATTTGCACCCGAAATATTTTCGAATCGATTCGTAAGGGAAAAGTAAGTGCGTCGTGTTTTCTGTGCCTATTATGACAGCGTCATCGATTCAATTGAAAAGGTCTCTTGAGGAGACGCTTCTTCTTCGAAAATAATAAAAGGGTTTAAACTACGATAATAATTACACGAGTATAGTACAAATCGGTGCAGGAAAGTTTGAATTGATAATTTTTCGAAATAGTCGATTATGTTTTGATAAATACGTGTATATTTTTCATTTTAGTGCATGAATAGAAAATGCTGTTGTTGTGACACATGGCGTGCAAAGAAATTGAAACAATCAATACGATATCGATTCTCGCGAAAATTTTCTGCTCGCGTGTCTAGCGTATAATAATATACTTTACGTAATACGCGTGTGAGAGAAGGTTATGTTTTCAAAGTTTTCGTATAGAGCTGCCATATTGAAACTTTTGGCATGTAACAACAAAACGTTTTGTTATTTTTTACGTAAACCGTAAACCAAACATAAAGGCAATTTTATGTCATTTCGTGCTTGGCTGATCCATATGAGTTACATTTTTATTTTCCGTGACGAACGCACATTATACTTGAACACTATATCACAGCAAAATACTACCTAATGATGTTTGGTCTTGTATAAACAAAAGATAAATCGTCATCTTTTCGTGTTTACATTTTTACTTACAACAGCCCTGTACAAAAGTAAAGATGTGCGTGTGTGTTACATATGGATAGAGGTTTGGCGTCGTTTCTATGACTATCGTCTATGACAGTCAAAATCACAACGGCGGTGTACCGTTTGACGTAACTAAGCATAGGAATAAAAATCGAAATGGTCAAAAAAATCGGTAATTGAAAACTTTGTTCCGTATCTCTTTCAGTAGTACAGAGTTGGATCAATAAAATTATATGCGTACAATAACAGCGTGAATTGTACGTTAGAATATTGATTTAAAATATCTGGATCAAAGTGCCGGCCCAACTAAATTAATAATACGGTACGTTTATAGAAAGTATGGTGATTCTAGCAAAAAACTTCGTGCGAGTAGTTAATGGGGGCACGAAAAATTACGATATGATGTCAAAAAGTGGGTACAAAGTTTGGGTAAAAAGAGTTTATTGTTATAATATTTGCTGCGAAAACGCGAGCGTAAGGCAACAATGAAGTTGCCGGGGAAACGGGTACTTACTTATACGTTGCTTGGCAACAGCATCTTGTAACTATGTGCGAACCCAACATATTACTTATACATACTTATACTGATACTCGCGAACCTGCATACCAGTCCCTATATGTATACATACGCTTCCGAAGACGCGTCTAGCTTTATATGTTATGGCCGTCGCCTGAGCGCGTCTTCACTGATATAGTTCGGTAGCAACTTGTCCGCGTGGATTATAAATTTCCTTCTCTCTCTACCTCTTTGAAATTGGCCGAGTGACAAGAATCGACGCATCAATGTTTTGCCATCTCTTCGCTTTCGTTCGCACTCTCCTACTTAATCGAATGGCGTTTTGTTTACCATGATAATGCCGATGGTTGTCGATTGCGAGCTTACTCCCGCTCTATAATTTTTGCGCTTAAATTTACAATATAATAATATATTACATTTGTTAAATTTCCTTTATGGTAAAAAGTTTTTTTTTTTTAATTGATGAGAATTGGTTGTTTTAATGCAGAACACATAATTATTTGTTAATTTTTTTAGACTTAAAAGAAATGTGTAAAAAATAAATTACGGAAGAGAACACTTATTTGTGTATGGAAAAAAAAAGGGGAAAGTTGAAAAAAATGAACTCTCAGAAGTACTCAATTTTCGTTCAATCTCATCATGACTGTAGAAGATTATGTAAGCGCTCGCCATGCAAAGTAGGGCACATCCAAAGACGTGCATACTTCAATTTTAACGAGGTGTGCCATAATATTTATCGATAACTCTTAATACACACATCTCTACGCGTATGTATTCATTTTACATAAATTCCACATCATTTCGTACTTCATATACCTGTATAAATGTTGTTTTTATATTTATTTTTTATAAAAAATAAATCATTTATCACCGACGCTTCGCAAAGTCAAACAAATTGAAGTATACACGTATACGCGTCACCCTACAAATATTTCTCGCCAGCGGCAGTGCAAATACAAGGCTTGCTCAGTGTACAGAGCACCTGCACGATACCAAGTGTCGAGTAAATGAAAAAATCGGTAATACCGATCTGAGAAAAAATTGGCCAAAAGATAAAACGAATAATATTATGTTTTGTGTTAGCTATGGACAGTGCTTATACGAATAAATAAGCACATTAAAACTTGTCGAGCAAAAGGTAGGTTGGATTCGTTGAAGCGCAACTCCATTGCATAAGTACCTATACAGGAAATACAAAAAATGAGCTTCGGTAAATCATCGGTAAACCATCGTCACACGCGGATAAGGATTTTTCTCCTCCACTCGATCCAACCTAGCGTCACCCAATAATAATCCACCTTCCCTGTTTTTCATCTCCTCGCCCTTTCAAAAGCTCTCCCTCCTCGTGGAAGTTACACAGTAATTGCGAGAGATATCGACGGGCTCGCGAAATTCGCTGTTGCTTATCTCTTGGACCGACTTGGTGGCGGAGTCACTTATCGCTCCGGCTTACTGCTTAACTTTCGCTGGTAGATAAACTAGAATGCAAAAAGCGTTACATTTACGGGGTGGAAAGTAAAAAAAGCCATCATTTCGCGGAGGCCCCAACGAAAAATACTTGATGGAGGGTCGCGAGCGAAGGCGTCCGAGGAGCAATGAATTTGTCAGGGCGCTCAAGTCAGCGTTTCATTCCTTTCGCAGAAAAAGAGAGAGGGAGGAGGTGGTGCGCGGCTTGGATACTATTTTCGGAAAGGAGACGCCGCGAGCGCGTCTTTCCTTTTACTTTGACGCGAGTCGGGATCGGCCGCTGCCGGTCGCATACCATATTTATAGAGCAGCGAAAGCTGCATCAGGACAGAGAGGGGCTTCAAATTAAACTGTTGCGCTTTGTATATACACACCATGCGAACGCATTCATATACATACATATACAGCATTCGCAAAGTGTGGGTTGAGGTTAGGTGCATAACTGCGACGATTCTCCCATTGGTCCACATTGAGCTTTTTTCTCGTACTTATTGGTCAAGCATTCAAACGTAAGCTCGTGAATTTAACAAAGGGCATCGTCGTGCGTTACTTTCTCGACCGATTCAACGATGCATGACATAAACATTTAAGCTTAGAGCCTCAAATCGATTAAAACGATGCCGCTCTTTCATACAAACATTGTAATGTTTCACAAGCTAGGCATTTGTGATATTTAATGCATAACTTTCCGCGGATGCAGTTACTCATGTAGGTACTATGAGTTTGTACACTTGTAATAAAAAGCCGCGATCGATTGTGTACAATGTTCCAGTGACCGAAGCAGCACACTTGGATCAGCTGCGGAGCGCAAAGGAGCAGCAGGGCGACATGGCACCCGACAGGCCGGACGCAGCGGTCGTGGACGACGGGCGTGACCTCGTCGTCGGGGGAGGTCCTTGCACGGTAGCGCGGGTTTTTGGCTTCTGCGAGGCCTTCGCCGTGAAGGAGGCCGAAGCTCCCCAGCCTCGGTTTGTCGAGGAGACGATGGCCCTGAGCAGCAACGAGGTCGTCATCGGGCTGCAGCAGCAGCAACTGGAGGAGTCGGCGGTGGCGCCGATGGTCAGGCTCGCCGAGGAGAAGGCCAATAATGGGGGTGGTGGTACGAGCGTCGTCATCGGCCAGTCTGACGACGAGCTGACATCTCTGAGTTGGCTGCACCAGCAGAACCTTCTGAAGGGCCTCGAGATAAGCGACCGGCCGGCGATGGCGGCGAAAATTTCGAAAGGCGAGGTGGTCGTCAAGGTGGAGGACAGCTTCGACACGTCCGAGAACACGAACTCGGTGTCGAGTCTCGACGACAGCTTTTCGCACGGTAATTCACTTTTTTCCCCACCCAATAGTGACATATATGTTAATCTATTGTGTTTATCTTCAATTGACAGAGAGCAACGGTAGAAACAGTAGCGTGGACTCGACGACTATTCTCAACTACGACGAGGTTGTGATAAACGGTGTGTCCTCGCCAACGTCCCCAATGTCTTCGTCGTCGTCGTCGTCGTCGTCAACGTCGTCGCCGCAGCTGCAGCTGTTGCAGAAGAGCAACGACGCTAGTTGCCACAACGGAGTGATACAGGCCAGTCCGAGTCACCAGGCAAAGTTTGCCAATGGCAGTAGTAATAACAACAACAATAACAACAGCAACAGCGCCAATTACAACCTGCCGGTGCACCAAAGCCGGAGCAAGCACCCGAGTCATTTTTCGTACGATCCGCAGCTCCACAAGAACTGCAAGCCACCATACTCCTTCTCCAGTCTGATATTCATGGCGATCGAGGACAGCCCGGTCAAGGCCCTCCCCGTCAAGGAGATCTACGCCTGGATACTCGCTCACTTCCCGTACTTCAGGAACGCCCCTACTGGCTGGAAAAACTCCGTCAGGCATAATCTTAGCTTGAACAAATGTTTTCGCAAGGTCGAAAAATCACCAGTGAGTGTTACTCCAGACCAAATCGTTTGTGTATGTTGCTTATTTCTTCGCTTTTTATTTTCTTTCACTTCACTCTACTCTCCTACCACCATCATCATTACTCTGTACCCGCTGTTGTTGTTGTTCATTATCTTTTACTCTAGTCTCATCTACTGGATATGTGAACGTAATGATTTTGCCTTTTTTCATACAACTATGCAACTAGCATCACACTACAAGCAGCAATAATTACACAAAAATTATTAGTAGCACTATATTGGTTCTCGGTATTTCAATAAATTGAATCGTTCATTTGGTTGCGAATTTTCATTTCAGCATCTGGGCAAAGGTTCGCTATGGATGGTGGACGCACAGTATCGACCGAACCTGTTGCAGGCGCTATCGCGCACCCCCTGTCCACCGCCTTCGGTGATGAACATGAATTTACCGGATAAGGTAGTACGCAACAACGTTAACAACAACAACAATAACAACAACATCATCATCAACAACAATATCAACAACAACATCAATAACAGTAGCAGCAATATTAGTAATAACAGCAACAACAACAACAACAACAACAGTAACACCAATCACAGGCCTGTTGTACCAAGCAATCGATTGCCCGATCCAGTGCTATTTCCTTATTTGTCAAAGAGGCTTGCTTCAAGTAGCGTGTGTGAAAGTAACTCTGAAATTACGGAATTTGACAGTGACGTTGACGCTGCAGCTGCCACGATGCTTTCTTTCAAGCACGGACCTATAATAATCAATCACAACAAAAATTCTCCTCCCCCTCCAGGTAAGTTTTGACAGACATAATGCTGTGAATCGGCATATAATATATCATTGCAAACGACCAATGAGATTTTATTTTAATTATTTTCTAGTTGAGCGAGTTGAAATCCCTCCCAAGAGAAAACAAAGTATAGAGAAAAAGACCCCAGTTATTACGAGGAATTCTAATGAGGATCATACCTATAGTTTAATCACTTCAGTACGACTCGAAAGGTAAGTAACGTTAAAACACTTTTAAGATTCATCTTTTACGTTTTACCTTTAATTTATGCCATCAGAACTAATATTTTTTATTTTAATTTTGCTGCAGAAGAGAAGTGACTAACGACATCGACGAACAGCGTCAACTTGGTGCGGATGCGCTGCTAAATCTCGCGGGTGTAACGACAACACCACTCCGAGATCCGCTGGCTCTGGACGAAACCGAGGTGAAACAGCGTGTCGAGGAAGTTGAAGGTATCCATCCTGATTACATGCACTTGTACGGCACCAACAAAAACGCACCTTGCTACCTGCCGGGCAGTGATCCCCTAGAAATTCGGCCTCCCAAACGACGCTCGTCTGGCTCAAGCGGGGATGGGTCAACCAAGAGGCGCAAACGCTTCTGGAAGAACACGTGGACCGAAAATGGCAGGTATTCCAAACAAATTAAGGGCTAGGGGTTACGAAGCAAAAATGAAAGTGTGGTGCATAAGAATATCCAAAAAGTCCTGGTTAGGAAGTTTCGTTGGAAATTAAGAGGCAATCGTCTTTTTTTAGATTTAAAAAAAAAAAAAAATCGTCAATAGGTAAAAAATAATAGTTATACTTTGCAAGTAACCGTTATAAAAAAAACTATCATATCTAAATGTTTAGGAAAATATTTTTTATATTTATGGAATAAAAAATTTTTCTTATTTTTATACAATTTGAAGTGAACATAAAAAATTAAGGCATAAATTTTTATACATACGTTTATAAGATAATTACTCGAAAAAAAAATGGGATTCTACACAATGACAGTATAAATTCATTTTTTCAACGATTATTTAAAACCTTTTTATTTTCAACGTGATTTTCTGGCCAACGTACATATTAAAGAAAGTATACCTTAGATATATACCGTCAAGTGTTTTCTTTTTCGTACTATTGGATGTACGTTACAAAAAGTGAGCGGATATTCTTGTATATTATTTTTTTTAAGTAATGAATCGATACATATAAATAATAAATATATACATATAAATACACGATGAATATTGCATAGAGTTTGACACTCGCGAAAAGCCAAAAATATTCGAAAAGCTACGAAACGTTAAGCAATAATGAATAACGATAAAGAAATTCTATAAGTTTATATGTATAAATTTACGAAGGTATGAAATGAAAATATATATGTATGTATATAATTATGCTGAAGAATCGAGGACTAAGTTTGATCGCAGTTGCTGCTGATAAACTACTGATTGAATTCGAAGCGATATAAGTCCACGATGTTAGGAGAGAAAGACATAATTTCAGCAGACTTTTAGTAAAACGTTATAGCGATCATATTTAAAATATTGATACTTATAGAGAGTTTAAATAATATTAACAGATCTTTATTAGACTTTTTCTTGTAGATATTGTATAGAGATACAAATTATTAATTAATAATTATTCATTAGGAACGTTTATAGCATATTTAAGAAAAAAATACACACAATATATGTAAAAATAAGGTTTACAAACAGTTTATAAAACACGCTATATATGCACACATAAAAGACAAAAACGTACGAATGCTAAGCCTGTCTCATCAGTAAATTTATTTTTCTTTTATTGACGTATTGCAGTTTTCACGATTTCCTGCATCAAAAAAAAAAAAATAGAAATTAATTGTACACCGTACGAAAAGAGATGTACAATATTATAAAGTAAATTTAATCATATTTTAATCGCAAAGTGAATAAATTATTGGTTTAGGATTTTTTATTGGAAAAGAGTCATAAACCATTAATTTGTCAATGACTCAAACATAAGAGACTACGCAGTTACCAAAGATGAGACACACTTGTCCTTCAAACAGTAAGCTATTAGTATAAAAAAAGAAACACCTGTCACACAATTATACCCAATGCAAATAAAAAAAAAGGCTATGTGTGTTTTAAAAAGACATTTTTTTTGCCTTCCCTTAATGTGGCTTTTTCCGAAAAACTAATCATTAAAATTAATGAAAATAAGAACTTTGGTCAGATCACCATTGTGTTGTCTTTTTCGTTTTCATATTTCAGTCATCTTGATGGTCTAATCTATAGTGATCATGATCATTTGGTACCGTCATGATGCTTGATTTTTCATTCTCTGATGCTTTATTCGATTTAGGCAATTTTAAAAACCATACGATAATTAATCCAAAAACAAAATTTTGTTTATAAAACAGAAAATATTAAATTACAATTTTTTCAAGTGGAAACGAAAAAGCTTACGTGATAGTGCGCAGGGCCACGTAGAAAAGAAAAAGTATATTTTTACAGGGTGCTACCCGCGTGATACTAGTTCTTCCTACGGACTATCCCCAGTATCCTCACTGTTCTCAGTGAACACACACTCACACACACATCACGTATGATTCAAATGTGCGCGGGCGTAATAGATAATGGATGTATAGTAGATAGTTCATATTTTGCGGATCGTTGATTTTATTAGCCTTTTCATCTATTTTAATGTTTTGTTTTCTCTTTAATTATTTATTCGGATCTTCTTAACGCGATGTGTTTATGAAAATTAATCATACGTTTACGAAGCTCAGTCTGCATTGGGGCATATATTTTTCTTCTCTGCTTTTAGATTTGAATCGTTATTTATTAAAAGGCCTGAAACACCAAATGGATCATATCCAATGATTGTTAAAATAATGTCATAGTCTTCAGATATATTTAGGTATCATGCCAAGTGATGATAAAGCAAATTTATAGTATCCGTTAATTTTAGCTAATTGCTGTCTATAATATTATTTTAAAATATTTTAAATTCATAAATATGTATATTTTCATTGTCAAAGATTAAATTTTTTTATTTATATATAACTTTGTTGTGTTAATTAAAAAAATTAATTGATATTGATAACTTTTTCCAAATATTTAAGGTTATTAAAAATAATTTGATTTAACAATCAAGTGCCATCGCTATTTTTATGCGTGATTACACTTTTTGTTGATTTTAAATTTCGTGCCCTTTAAAGAATAAAGTGATTCATTTTTATAAAACGAAGAAAATAATCTGATTATAACTGTATCTAATAACTTTGTACAAATGTAAATATTATGTTGAATGATATACCGCTGATTAAATTTAAGAATATTTTGGGATGTTTGATGATGGAAAAAAAATTTCGGTATTTAAATGTTTATTTTAACTTAAAAAATAGGTTGGAAATTATTAGCTTTAAGTTAACTAATTTGTAATATGGAAATAATTTGTTCCACATTTTTAGAGATCGTTGTTATTGTCGCACAATCAAGTTGAGATTTTTAGAGGGAAACTTGATTATTTTGAGTTCATAAGCCCAATTAAACATCTAGTCCCCAATAACTCAATTTCGCACATAAAATTTAATGGCATCCCATATTAATTCTCATACTTGAACTTGTTTGAAACAAAGTCATTAAAGTAATCGATCAAAAACATGACCTAAAGTATTATAACTTTTTCGGATTTAAATTCAACAATTAATTTGATAACTTAACAAAAACATAAAATCTTTTATTTAAGCTATAAAAGCTACCGTATTTTTTATTAGAGCGTACTGCTATTAATTTAATTTATTTTGCGCGCGACCACGACTGTTACAGTAAAGGTAAATAGGCCGAGGAATGAGAAATGAGTAAGTTCACTTTGGAAAAATGCAAAATCAATGTAAAAGTAAAAAAGTAAAACAAGAGACGTAATTTATTTTTGCTAAGTTTTTCTTATTGTTTGATAATTTAATTGCGAGTGACGAGAATTTGGAAATTT
Source organism: Copidosoma floridanum (assembly GCF_000648655.2). The sequence continues at coordinate 2,963,628 of NW_019379589.1, forward strand.
TTAAATATTTTTCGAGATTTTTATTGTGCCTGCACATTTTATGTCTGTGATATAAATATGTCAAGTGTTCGTGGATATATATATATATA